>JAZGTK010020711.1:0-10873 GCA_036877625.1 Ambastaia sidthimunki
CAAATTATGAGTTAAATTGTCAAATTAAATCCCCTGTATTTTCTCATGAAATTACAAGAATTGAAGAATTTTCTATAATCACACTTAAGGTCTAATATAATATGACTGACTTAATTCTAAAGAGTGAACAGGAATTTTCATTATCCAGAACCTCAAATTGATGTTCCAGGGCTTTATCGCCCCCCTTTATGACAAACAGTTATTTCAGGCTACACCTGGAACCTGCAATAGACAGATCTATAATTTCCTGTAAAAACTGTCAAATTGCCTTGTAATGACGTCAGTTGTGTATATACGTTTAATGAGGAAAAGAAACCTTTATGAAAGTTTGCAAATGATTTTCCTGTAAATCAGAGGTTTTCAGCTTTTAGGTCAGGAACCCCCCTTATCACCCCTCCCATCCAAATTCTTAGCCAACCTAAGCAAACTTTATAATAATTTTTATAAGAATATTACTTTAATGCTTACTTACAGACAATTATTTAATGTTTTTTCTAACACATGGAAATGCCATGTATGTTTTATAAATATGATTTTCATCAGACATGAGAATATAAATGATCTCAGCAAAACAGACTTAAGGTGTTATTGTTGTCTACCTGGTGCATATAGGAAATTGCCATCAAAGCATATTTTAAAAAGAGAACTATAGCAGAATAGTGTGATGAAGCAATGTAACACGTTAGAATTTCATCACCCCTAGCAGTTCAACACCTCAGTACTGGGACCTAACAATAAATCCCCAACAAATAAGCTTGTTTACGTGAAGAGAAAACTTCTCTTTTAAAAGAATCACGAAAACATAACTTAAACTATATGAATCACCTAAAACATAATAACAAGCTGAATTATGTAAACACACATAATTGATTTTGTGTGGGCAAAAAAATGTATTCACCCCCGTCATTCTAAGCATGAAGTTTCCTGCAGACGTCAGAGCTTAAGCGGCGTGACATCATTGGGGTTCACTGTTTAAAGTTGTCAGTGACAGACATTTCCGAACAGTGCAGGTGATCCTCGTCTTCTGAGATAGTAGAAATTAAACCAGCGACGCTTTCGGGCTCCGGCATCAGTGAAAGTGGCTGGCTGGTAATCTTTACACTCCAATCAACACTACGCTGGACACTGCCAAAGAAAACGTCTATAAACAGGTAAACTAGAGGAAAACTACATGACTGTAAAGTTTCCGAGGTGCGCAATGTAATGCTCTTCAACATGTTTTGATGTTGGGTTAGATTATATAACTATCATTTAGCTTTTCGTGTGCATTACGTATTTTTATAGTTTTTCATGTTATCGTTTATTAAACCTGTACTCAAGCTTGTATGTGCCCTTGATTGACTTATGTTTTGTCCATAAATATACTTGAATATTTATAAATATACTTAATATTTATGTAATTTTTATTTTGCGTGTAGCCCATGGCGATAACGGTGAACTCCTGGTGGACTCTGGCATTGAGCGCCTGTCTGGTGCTGACAGTTCAGGCTGAATGCGGCAGAGACTGCGCGCTCTGCATCTACCGCATGTTCCGCCAACAGACTGAAAGCGACACAGTGGTGAGTTTGATTGCCGACATGTAATAATTGACCTGCTGACATAAAACATTCACTCGCAATATTTCTTTGTACTATTAAATAAACAAAATCATATTTTTTGTATAAAAATGTTTTGTATTTTTTTTCTCAGTAATACTCAGAAATAGTGCCTTCAACATTAATAACATTTGTTGTATGGTATACAGTACTTTGTTAAAATATACGCTTAAACAAGACGAAACATGTTTCATTTCATTTTATGTAAGCATAGTATACAGGCACAGGAGAGTTTTAAAAAAAGACACAAAAAGATGTGCTCAGATTTAACAGTGCAATTAAGGATTTGGATTTGAGAGTAAACGTTTTTGATTAATCAAAAGAAAAATATCTAATAAAATCTAGTTCCTTTGTATTACCACGTCAAATTATTAGGGACTGTTTTCAGAACCCTAAACCACACCACATTTTAAACAGGATAGAATTACTGTTGTAGACACAATTAGTAGTAATTATAGCTTTATAGGGTAGAATTTTCAGGATACTGCATTAGTGTGCCCTCTGGTGGACTAGTTATTTCCCTTCATTGATTGGTCAATCATATTTCCTCTAGACTTGCACATTAGAGTGTGAAGGTACTGTGGACTCCAGAAAGCTAGAAATCTGCCAAGACATTCTGACTGATGAGGAGCGTCTTACCATCGACAATCTCAAGCAAGAAGAAGAGCGCACAGACCATCTTCTCACCAAGAAATATGGGGGCTTCATGAAGCGCTATGGGGGCTTCATGATTAAGAAGGCAGCAGAGGTTGGGGCGGAGGCACCGGCTGAGAGTGATGGCACAGAGGCAATTAGTAAAAAATATGGAGGTTTTATGAAGAAGGACAGGGCAGAGGGCGGAGTTGAAGATCAACAGGTGGAGCTGCTGAGAGAGATCCTCAAAATTGGCCTCAGCTCAGAGTCAGATAACCAGCAAAATGGGAATGTCGTCAAACGCTATGGGGGCTTTATGAGGAGCGTACAGGGGAACGTTGGTCTAGGGGGGGCAGGAAGAGACCTGCACAAACGCTATGGCGGGTTTATGCGCAGAGTGGGCAGGCCTGACTGGTTGGATAACCAGAGAAGCAATGGGTTTCTGAAACACACTTGGGAGGACGGGGCTGAAACATCACTGCCCGACATGCAGAAGAGATATGGAGGATTCATGGATTAGAATCTGGCACAACAGATAAAACAATTGGACACCCATTATAAATATCCTGTTCCTATTTTGTGTATTGCTTGCACTGTAACAATTTCTTGTGAAGCATTTTAATTATTATTTATTTTTGTCTTATATTTGCTGCAGAATATTGCACCGCAAAGTACATTTGTGTTCTTAGTGAGTAGGATTTATGTAAAAAAAAAGTCTACATCATCCATGAGATGGGACATTTGGATAAAGATGCCACAGAGTGTAAGGCCTTGCTCATTTCATGATTTACTGATTCATGGGTTACATCACCACAAATTAAACTTTTGACAGTGTTGTTTTGTTCTCTGCAGATACCATAACATTAGCTAGTCTGCGGCACCCATTGAACAGTGTAGATAAGGTTATATCTCTGGTCTACCATCAACGCTTGATGTTTTAATAATGACTGCATTTCTTTTCACAACTTTACAGCAACAGTTTTTCTTCTTGTTTAAATCAAAGCAACATATCTGAGCTATTATCTGTACAGAATACAATAAATTCATCTTATTGCAGAATTTAAATGTTTCAGTGAGATATTTGCTTCTCAAAAATCAAGCCATCCCTCCTCTGGAAGCCATTTACCATTATTAGGATGTTAAACTAGTTTTTGATACAAGAACTTTTGATACAAGTTACAAGTGACATATTGTGAATATATTAACAGCTAAAGGGCTTTGTCAGGTTTGATGCAAAGTGCAGTCGCAAAATAATGAAGCCTTGAGTGTCTTATGGCTTTTTATAAATGATAACTAAACAATAAAAATATTTAATCATAAACTTTCATTAAAACATTAAGCACATTTTGATTCATTAAGCACATTTACTGAAAAATATAATCCCTGGACACAGGATTCTGTTATGCAAATAATAATAATTACCATTATTATTATAATGAATATAATTTTCTTCAGGTGTGGCATGGTGAACAGGTGTTTCATGTCATAGCTGGTACAATATTGTGAATTCTCACTATGTTGACCAAGCATAATCCACTGAAACAATTATTGTCACAAGTGGTTGTACAAGAAGCTCATGAATGCAATATATAAACAGAAATAATCTTTAATCCAAAAACACTCACTCAGGAACACAGGGTTAAACTAAATATCCATGTTGGACATTTTCCTAAATGACCCTGTTTGTTATATGGGTTCTGTATAAGTAATAAATGAGTAAAAGACAAAAGTGTGAGTAATACTGAGTGAGTAAAAAAACAGAATTTTTTATTTTTTTTGTGAACTATCCCTTAATGCTCTGTGGAATGTATGACTCTATTAGACAGAACTGTATTTCAGACAAATTGTGCCTATAAACATGACTCCTTATCATAATATTACTTTGGTATTAAATATTATTAATGTATAACTTAAACAATGAAAGATATTGGTACACCCATAATAAAAATATTCAGTTGCCTTATAACCAAGAAGAAAATCAACAAAAATAATTTACATATTCAGCTTAATTTAAACGAGTAAACAGCTAAAAAACTTATTTAATTTTAAAACTCCTCAAAGTTAAAGGTGTTAATATAAAAAGAAAAAAGAAACTACAGGTACAGAACACGCTTTCAGCTTTCAATCAGGTATAAACTATAAGCAGCTGATCACGTGCAGAACGCTGCACTGAAGTAGGTACAAAGATTGGGCTTCGGTATGTACTTCCCACAAATCCCACAAGCCAATGCGCGAAGTGCGCTGAATCATGTGACCACATCCGTACTGCCTAGCTCGTCCTGTCCTTTTGCTTTATTGTGTCAGGTAAACTCCAGTTAACCTCCATTACTGTACTAGACAAGTAGTGTGTCGTCTGGCTCCACATGTATAAACGGCGGCGGTGGGCAGCAGTAACACGATTCACACTTGTAGACTTTGGACCATTTTAGTTTGAAGAGCAAATATTTATTGTCAACTGCGCTCTGCATGAGAGCAGCCTACTTACTACCTGGAGCTTTCCATTTACAAAACAAGGTAAATATATTGCGTTCTTAGAACTTCTTAAGTCTTAACTTCTGAAGTATTTACTTTATATACACTGTGTAAGTCTCTTTGGGTAACAGCGTCTGCTTAATGTCTAAATGTTTCGTTTTTTCCATTTTACTACATAGTTTAATCCACCCCTTTATCAACTTAATAATCATTTATCTTTTCAATCAGAGTGTTGAAATAAAATACTGACTACACTGGTTTTCTGTAATGCTTGTGAAACCTGATTATAAATCTGTGTCACTTCTGTGTGATTTGCTGTTCATTATTATGTGTTGTGTTGTTCATAAGGTCAACTCTACTTCTCAGAATGAACTTTATCTTGGAAACTCTTCAGCTGATACTATTTACCATCTACTACCACATGGAGGCCTTCATAAAACTGCTCATCGCACCGAAGCTGAAGGATGTTTCAGGTGAAGTAGTGCTCATTACTGGAGCAGGCAGCGGTATTGGTAGGCTTATGGCCCTTGAGTTTGCCACATTGGACGTTTCGCTGGTTCTGTGGGACATCAATGAGGATGGGTTAAAAGAGACTGCGAAGCAGGTTAAAGACAAAGGAGGATCAAGGGTGCATTACTACCAGTGTGACTGCAGTGACAGGGCAATGGTCTACCGAGTGGCAGATCAGGTACACCAGGTTCAAACCTGCTCTCATGTGAAAGAATGAGCTGTCTGCCTGGAATGAAGAGTATTTCATTCAAAACAATAAATGTCTTAGCTTGAGTATATGTTGAATATAACTGGAGTGACCGTTGACTAATTAAATACACAATCTTTGGTGCATTCACTGCTGGAAACAATAGAAATGTTGCTAATATTGTTAAGCATAATAGAAGGTGTTGTATCACACTGCTGCACCACCCGTACGCTTGCATAATGGATAAACTGAAATAGTAATTGTAACTTTCATGTTAAATGTTAATAGGAAAACACTGATAAAGAAAACAGATTGTGCTTTTGAAATGGCAAATCAAAGTAATGTTTGTCACGACATTCTAAAAAACTGTTTCTTTTCAGTTTCTTTATTTTTAGAAATCACCACAATCATACTTGGAGCAACATTCAGTTCTATGAATGTAGGATAATTTGACCTGCTAAATTTATAGTGCACTCTTATGTACTGTATTGTTACAGCTCTTTAATCCCATAAGGTTCAGGTGAGAGGTGGTATTGTTATGCGTGATGATCTTACCTTTTGTCATCTTTCAGGTGAAAAGTAAAATCGGTGATGTCACTATACTTATAAACAACGCAGGCATTGTGAGTGGTAGGAAGTTCATTGAAACACCTGACACACTCATTGAGAAGACACTCAAAGTTAACGCCATGTCCCACTTTTGGGTAAGAACACAATATTTGTTAATGCTGCAATCCATAACTTTTGCCCCTTAATTGCCATCTGTGTTTGAAACAAAACTGCAGGACTGTTTTCTTATGTTTAAATCAAATGAAGCCAAACTGAAATTACCTTTGAACTCTGACCTGACAACCCAAATGCTAAAACTCTATTATAAATGTACTGTTGCATATCAGGGTAAGATAAGGAGACCCTTTTGAGCACTGATCTGTTATGTACTTGCTTAATAACAATAGTTTTTATTTATTTTAATCAAAAAGTTACAGATCAAATCTTATGAATATATTATATATGAATATTACATATACAGTACAAAAATGTAGTCAGATTACCCTATCTCTTGTTTCTGTTGTGCTTATTTGTGGACATGCCTTTGTTATAGACATATAAAGCATTTCTCCCTGCCATGGCAGCTAAGAACCATGGACATCTGGTCAGTGTTGCTAGTTCTGCTGGCTTGATAGGAGTCAATGGACTTGCAGGTAATAAATTCGTCCTCTTGATTATGTCTGTTACTAGGGTTGTCAAACCACGTTGGTCATACCAGAGTATGTCAATACCATAAACATATTTTACGGTATTATACCAGCTGAAGTATCATGGTACCAAGTAGTATTGCAGTACCATGTAATGCGAATAATAGTCTGTGTATTCATACAAGAAACAAAAAAGTTCACTTTTTTGAGATCAAAACAGGTCACTTACAAGATTCGTGTAGAGCTGATAAGAAAGTGGATGGGGGGAATGGGGTTGAGTTGATCGAACTGATTGAACGTAAACAGTGATCTTACAAAGATGAATAAAGAACAGGTTGTTTTTAAAAAGTACAGTGTTTTCTTTGCGCTTTTCTATAAAAACCCTAATTCTATAAAAAATTGTAATAAAATTTGTAATTTTATGTATTTGAGATCCGAGATGTGAGAATGGTGAAGAGGGAGGCCTGCATGTCTGTAAAAACTGGTTTATCTTGAGGTGTCACCATTTACCGTCTTTCCACACAGATTATTGTGCCAGCAAGTTTGCAGCTGTGGGTTTCGCTGAGTCAGTAGCACTTGAGCTAATAGCTGAGGGCAAAGATGGAGTCAAAACTACAATCGTCTGTCCATACTTCATCAACACAGGCATGTTTGATGGCTGTGGAACAAAGTAAGTTTATCAAACACTTCATATTTTCTTTGAAGTAACTGGGATAAAGCATCTGTGTCATCTAACCTATTCTATACAATTTCTGCTTTTGTGATCATATCTCAATATACATCTCACATATTGTCAAAAGGACATAATTTAATGTAACCCCAGTTCTGTGTTGTTTTCTAATTAGCCCTAATCAGAATAGGCAGGAATTCTGACACTGTTACCAAAATTCATACAGTCAAAATAAAGGCACAGACTGCAGTAGAATTGACTGCTTTATGAAGCACCACAAATCAAGCACTGGTGACACAAACACACTTAACTGAATGTGATTAGATTGAAGCTAGGGAATCTGTGTGTCTCATCTGTTTAAAGTAGCTTGGTGAACAGGACAACTGTCTGTTATTGTCATGCCCCTAAGCTAAGTGTTGCCTGTCAGTTCATGCTTTGTATTGATATTGCCTAAAGACAATATGCAAAGCTTCTGCTTTGCATATTGATAGACCTTTCAAGTGTTGTCTGAATGGGTTAAGAATATTCACAGGATTCCACTTTTTGCCCTCTGTGGATTGGTTGAAATTAAAGATATATTCATAATGTTGTTTTGCAGTTGTGAATCAAAAGTGAATCACTTTATTTCTTATGACAGATATGATTAAAAATGATTGTGATTGTGTAGCATGTTCTTTTGAACATATACTATGTTATTACCATGTTTTTTAGATTATAGTGTAGTAGTGCTGTTGTGCTAATGGTATTAAAGGTTAAATAATTGAGGAAGCACCTTGAACACCATAGAGAGCAAAACATGAAGATTGTTTTTGTGTGTGCAGGTGGCCCCGACTGCTGCCCATCTTGGATCCAGATTATGTTGCTAAGAGTATCATCACTGGCATTCTAACAGATCAAGTTTACGTGTTACTTCCAAAGTCTTTATACTTTCTGATGGCCTTAAAAGGGTAAGTTCCCTCAAAGTGGTTATCCCCAAATATATGCCACAGCTATTTCTGTCCTTTCTGTGAAACTTTGAACTTATGATGACTTATGTTAAAATACGGTTATAGGATAAGTTATACTTTGTCATGAGATATGACAGCCTTTCTAAAGCACTATGAGTAGGATTGAAGTGTTCTTATACTTAATTATATTTTTTCCATTCAGTGGATATACTGTTATATTTATATAACAGTAAATATTCTCTTATAAGTCAAAACCCAGTGAATGTTATCAGGGTGTTATAAAATGTTAATATCTCTTACAGCTGCAATCTATAATTTTTGTCTCTATGTCGCCATCTCTATTTTAAACATACAACTGCAGGCTACTTTATAAACTTCTTTAAGTATAAGGTCAAATGAAGCCAAACTAGCATTACTGGTGAAAATTGACTCAACAGCTCAGATTATAAATCATTATTACAAGCTTACCGTTGTGAATCGCCATAAGGTATAAAGGCCATTTTGAACATTGATCGGTTATGTACTTGATCAATAACTGATTTCTGTTTATTTTTAACCAGAAGTTATTGGATTGCTGCAGTAAAACAAAAACAAAATAATGCTCATGCATTGTTTTGTGTTTTCAAATATTAAAACAGTAAGGCTACAGGTTTACTTTAGCTTTTTTATGTGCTCATACATAAATCAAAAATATAAGTGCCTCCACGCGTCCTGTGTATACATTGCATTGTCTGTCTGTCTGTCTGTCTATCTATCCGTTTGGCTAGATCTGATCTGATCTACGGATATCTCCACACACTTACAGGTGTTTGTGTGTGTGTGTGTGTGTGTGTGTGTGTGTGTGTTTGTTTGTGTGTGTGTTTATGTGGGTGCTGGCCCTTTTAAGTGGCTTTTACACTGAGACTTGATCCATGAAGTGGATATAAACAGTAAAGCTCTGTTTTTAAGTCAGAACACATTGAATGTTAAACCTGTATGCTTGGTGTTACCAGAGAAGGGAGTGAATCAGGGATGTGACATGAATAATTCCATTGAATTCTATTAATGTCAAAGGAAATTTGCTGTGTGGTGAAGAAGAGGGTTTGAGAGATTGTATGAAGTGAGAACTGAAGATCCAGAGGTCCAAGTCTAGCCTTACAGATCCCTGGAACTAAACTCTCTCAAGCACTGACCTCACTGAGAGGCTGTGTAGGTTTGCTCATCTGCCTGAGGTGTTAAAGCATTAATATAATCTAGCATTAATTATTTAGTCATCATATATTTGAATGCCATTCAGTTAGTCAAAAGTTTATTATTGTCATTCAGCCTTATTTAGCAGGTGTAGTACACAGTGGAATAAAACAATGTTTCTTCATGGTGCCACATAAGACATAGACTACATAGACAACAAAGGACTAGATACAATCGCACAGTTCCAGTGGGAAGCGTGCTCATAAACAACTGATTTTATTTGAGGAGGTCTTATTGTTACATTTACATGCATTTGGTAGATTCTTTTATCCAGAGTTACTTACTGTGTAATTAGGATAAGCAGGTTTCATCCTTGCATTCTCTAGGAATCAAACCCATGACCTTGTGGTTGCTTGCACAATGATTCAGCTACAGGAACACATTTTTACCCTGCATTTAAACCTTTACTGTATCTTGTGTATCTTGCATTTAAACCTTTATTGTGAAGAAATGTCAGAGGATGTAGGCCAGAGCATAAACATTGCTTTTCATCAGTGTTGCTTCCCCGTTTTAAAGAAAATTTATGTTGCTTTTGCAAACAAAGTGCATTGCTGGGTCTTCTAGTATTTGTATTTAATCTGTTTATTAAAATGGATGAATAAGTGCATTATCTGAATTAAGAAACTCACACAGCATCATCACAGAATCAAGTGGATTGATGCTGCAACCAGTTCCACAAGTTGTAGAACTGGTACGTATTTCAACTGTAAAGATGTAAAGAAGCCTGTCTTGTATTTTATAACACCTTAAGCACGCTTGCAGCTTCAACACCAAAGACGTCTAAGAACCTCGTGTGCAGCTGTGACAATTACTGATGCCAGTACTGGCAGACTGAGGCAGATAAAGCAACACCTGTTTGCGTGGGTTGTGAGACCGACTTCAGTGCATAAAATTGGCCAATTAATTTCAACATGTGCTTGGTCTTGAATGTGTTCTGGAGCCGTAATTGTCAAGGTTGCATTATTTGAATGGGAAGTAACATTCTTTATTATTTAAATGTTCTCTGTGCTTTTTTCAGAAACACGTGGTAAAAAACTACCTGTCTGATTTTAATCATATAATTAAGTCATCAAACCTAGTACATTCGCTATTGAAATATTCCAGTTTGGGATTTTAGAATCTCTGTCCATTAGATGTTAATTAGAAGTGAATTATCTCTGTTTCAGTCCGGGTTATTATTTTTTTTCCTGAACATTGGCCTTTTTACATACGTTCCTAAAATAATTGCAGTGTAAGCTCTTTAATGGGACAAAGACATGATATTTTATTAGTTCATAGGTTGTCATGTGGGCTGTTTGTTCAGGAATAAGTTTATTCTAGGGAATATTGAAGCATTATTTAATCTTGCTGTGTCTTTGCAGCTTGGTTCCATACAAGCAGTCTGTCTTCCTGGGTATGTACTTTGGAGCCTTCAACTTCATGGATGCTTTCAA
>JAZGTK010020712.1:0-10872 GCA_036877625.1 Ambastaia sidthimunki
CATTAAGCACTAGACAACTCTCACTCTCATCATTGCAAGTTTATTAGTGAATAATCATTAAGTGTTTCTGTCACACTGTTCAACATTAATTCATAGGGGGCTGATATCTGAAAAAACAGACGACAGCCTCTTCTTTGTAGACACAGGTGAGAAGGACAGAAACACACAACCAGGTAAGTTGAAATAATAAAACAAAATGTTTGTCTCTATATATAGCTTATTGTGTTAACTACAGTCTTCAACTATCATTCTTATGTTATTAGAGACAACAGTGAAGAAGACGAAAAGCGCAAAGCCACTGCATATAGATCTAATTCTGCAGCCTGACTCCCATATACCTGCACCAAAAAAGTAAGTACAGCATGCGACCTGTGACCTGCACCCTCTTTGTATTATACACACTCATTTGTAAGGTAGTTCCTGCCCGTTGATGATCTCATCCTTGCGCTCCCAGTATTTCTTTGGGAATGTGAAGATATAATGGAACTTGGAGGGCTGTTATGTGAACAGCCGTCTGGGATCTGAGGGCATTAGATCAAGGTTACTGCATTTGTGTGCATGTGACTCATTTGGTGTCTCTTTATACAGATTTTTTTATCAACATTTGAGTGTTAAGGCATAATCGCATAGTTATTGTGATATACATAATCACATTTAACGTGGTTTCTCACAAAATGAAAAACCATGTTAAAAAGGAAAAATTTGACACTGAGCAAAATGAAAAAAAAAAATCACCCGTGATACAACCTGAATGATGATAAACATTGCAATTTAATTCAGTGCTTTAGTGATAGTATTTACAGATGTATGACTATAATAGCGAATAAATAAATATGTTTATTATATCACTATATTAGAGAATAAATGTTAGTACCAACTAACTGTTATAATTAAAGACTTCTAGAAAGTTTAAATATATGTATATTTTTAAAAACATTTCAGTTTTTTCAGGAGATTAATTTCACATCACTTATTTGCTTCTGTTTAAAAAGCAAAAAACGCATCAACAGCTGTTAGCATCAAAACTGACAGGACTAATTAACCCAGACAGATGATTCAGAAAGCTAGTTTTATTGGTTGTTAATGGAGCTGCAAATTAAAAATCCTTTGATCAGATTTAATTGCCTTTTCATTTTTCTGTTTTCACTATGAAATTTGTAGTAAAGTTTAAATAGGCCTTTTCTCAAGATTTAAGTGTCCAGGTTTCAACACGTGTCAACCAAGACATTTTAACATCACTCATCACACATTATCCTCTTGTTTTTTATTTTATCAGTATATTAGCCTTCCAGCAGCCTAATGCTAAAAAGCAGCGACGAATTGCAGAGAAAGCAGCAAAGTTGGCGGCCATGGGTGTGCTGCCACGAAGAGAAAGGCTACAGCAGCGCAGGGCTGTAGCTGCTGCCGGTAAGCCTGTGAAAGAAAGACCAGTGGCCAATAATAATCCAGCAAGAAACTTTTATGACCTGTGGAGTGCAGACAGTAAGTAGAGCTCATTTCAAAATGATAATTGTACTCTTTCTTATTCAATCCATTTCATCTTCTGCAAGTGGTGACTAAGTATATGAGTTTTTTATGTCCAGAAGGACCAGAGATGGCTGATCCCTTCTACCTTGAACAGACAAAAAAAAAGCTTGTCAGGGTAAAACACTATTTTATATATAACACTATATTTTAAGATATTATTGACTATGAGCACTGTTGTCTGCCTTGAGTCATTAACAGACATTTAAAAATAAAGTATTGATTTTTTTTCCTTCCTCTTCAGAGACCGAATAAACTGAACGAGAAACCCTCAGTTCTTCCAGCAGTTGAGGTTATTGCCCCTGGAGGTTCATACAACCCAGACTTTTTTTCTCACCAGGTAAAATGCAGCTTTCTGTGTTTTGTTCTGTTATGTATAGCATTATCTATACATTTCTAAATTTACATTTTGTGGTAACACTTTACAGTAAGGTTCCTTTCATTTACATTGGTTAATGCAGTAGCTAACATGGACTATAAACACATTTATTAATTAGTTGATAATTTCTTAATCTTAGGTGATGCAAATGCGTTTGTTCATGTTGATTTATTATCATTAACAGATACTTTTTAACTTATTTAGATTTTTAAAACGTATTAGTACATATAGAAATTAACATTAAGACTAAAAGAGTTGGTAGTGTTAATTGTTAGTTAGTTTACTTTGTTAAATGTGCTGTGTGTGTGTGTGTGTGTGTGCAGGAGCTGCTGCGTGAAGCTCATGAGGTGGAGGTCAAGAAGCTAAAGGCAGAGGAAAGATTACAGCGCCAACTTGCTGTCAATGAAGAAACTGCAACTGAGGTACAAACACAACCTTAACACTTGTCTTGTCTTTTAATTTATTTTTTGGGGTTGTGAATGTCATATGTTGATTTTAAAGTCACCATAAAATTGTCTTCCCTGTAGTTACACATATCTGAGTGAAACGGCATGTAGAAGGAGAAAAAATGTTGGGCAGGACTTGTTGTTTTTTCATTGGACCATTCGAAGTTGCAGCGGTAGAAACTGCCTGGCCATTAGACAGTCAATATATAGTCGTGCCATGTCGTCAGGAAAAGAGATGTTGTTTGTGATAGGGTGGGGAGTTTAATTTTTTTGATTGAGTTTTACGAACATGACCTTTAAAAAAATAATGACATGCACTGATAAATAATTTAGAGTAAACACTGCAATATTTCAGATTGTTTTATTGTTTTTATTATTTTTTTATTATGACTGTTACACGGAAAAGAGAAGATTTATTATCTGGTTAGGGCAACGGGGAACTTATTTACAGCTCTGTTATAATGAGTGATCTGTGTTTCTGTAGGAGAGCAACTTTAAGGAGCAGGTGGAGGGCTTGATTGAGGAAGAGGAGGAGTTCGAACAGGAGCAGCCAGAGGAGAATGCTGAAGATACAGCAGTTGGGTCATCTGCCACCCGGGAGAAGAAGACTGAGAGACAGAGAAAGAAAGAGAAAGCAGAAAGGATAAAGGTGAGTGAAAGCAGGATGGATGTACTGCATGTTCAGGTACAGTACGAGTAACTTGATTTACTTTTATTCTGTTGATTCATTGAATAGGACTTGCAGAGAAAGGCGGAGCGTCAGGCGATTGACAGGCAGCAACAGTTGTTCCAGCTGCGTTCTATACGGGCCAACCTGAAAAAACAAGAGCAGAGGACAAAGTTAAGGCAGATCCAACGAAAGACCAAACAGGAAGCAGAGAAAAGCATGCCTCGCAGACTGGGCAGACTCAGGTTAGTTCTTTAACTTTTTATCTTTATCACTGTTTATCACTAATTACTTGTAATAACATTTTAACTAAAACGTCACCATTGTTATTGTTAAACCATGTAAAGTATATTGATTAAAATATTTGTTATAGTCAAGCTCCCCATTATTTGTAGCTAGCTGCACTAGGTACTGACAAAGTAGCTAACTTTGTTAAACCTGCTTAAGAAATATTTTTTTGCCATCTTTTTCTCTGTATAAGAACAGTGCATATTAACAATGTCTGTCAGGCTTTAAGCTTTACTCTTTAAGCTTTGATCATTAAATTTAAATATTAAAAATGCTTAAAGTTAAATGGGTTTGATTTTTAAATTAAATGCCTTTTAAAAAGGGAACTCTTAACTAGTAAGCAAGTTTATTGCTAGGGACGATCTTTTAATTCTTGTCAATTTTAAAAATATAATGGAATATTAATGAATCTTGATGATTGATCTCAATAGGCTTAACAGTACCAAATATATAAATTTACAACTAATAGAACTAAAGCTGCTATCAAATGCATATGATATCAAAATATAAATTTCAATGGCATTATATTTTCACAGGTTCCAGGCACCTGATCTGGATGTGCAGTTGAGCGATGAGCTTGCTGGCTCTCTTCGCAGTCTAAAGGTTTGTTTGCTTACATTTGTCTACAGTTTGCTGTTAATAAGCTCCTGTTTTTCAATTGTCAAATAATGTGCATTTTTTGTTATTGCAGCCAGAGGGCAGCATTCTCAAAGACAGATTCAAGAGCCTCCAGAAGAGAAACCTGATTGAGCCCAGAGAGAGAGCCAAGTAAGTTCATCTCTTTACTCCTTTGACATACAGTACAATTTCTTTATGTGCCTTCCTTCACATACTTTACATGCTGATATACATTGTGTTATTCAATAGTGTAATGAATTGTCAGTCAGTGGCATGCAATCAATTGTGTGTTTTGTGTGAAAGTGCAGTTTATCAATGATTCGTGTAAATCGCTTTATTACATGCATTTGGTGTGAGAGAGCCTCAACAAAGTAGTCATGATATGTGTCATTTATATTTTACTCATCTTACGAGTCCGGTGGGGATATGTTTTAGCTGTGTAGTGTGCATGCTTAAAGAGGAAACAGCTCCTTTTTTGTCTTAGTCCCCCAGATGTCAAAACAAAATGCAAACTTATTTTGTCATTGTATCATGGTGAATATGATTTTCTTTCGTGTCACTGATACACTTCAAAAACGTGCCCTGTTTTAATCCTCACTGTGTTATATACGACCGGAGTAAGAATTCACACACTGCCATCCCAGAGGTTTACAGGCACCATCTAGCACAAAGCTAATTACATGTTTTATATTTTCCTTTCAGATTTAAGAGGAAGCACAAGCTGAAGTACACAGAAAAGAGAGCCTTCAAGGAGATAAAGTGACACTGCTGTATTACTGTATCTGAAAATCGTCCTACAATGAGGCAAAATATGAGTCAACGAATGACAATGTGTTACATACTAATAAAACTTTAGAAATTCAAAAACCATTTGATAGCCTCTGGTTTTGTGTTGCTGAAACAGTCCCATATGAACATTGAAATGATTAATAATGAGGTAATGAGAACGATGCAGTGAATACCAACTAGCACACTGCTTCACATACTTTGATATAATGGGAAATTACACCATTTATTGTGCAGTACACAACACTAAACAGTATACTAATATTCTATTGCGAACAGCCATAGTATCATAATAGAGAGGCATTCTGTATGGTAAATGTTAACCCTTACCTTCAACTAACAGGGATATATAATTCTTCTAACCATAATGTGTCAGTCCCGTGGGTCTTTTGGTCTATTGCTTAGACCTATAAACGTCAAAGCACTAATGGTTCTTCCTTCCCATAATGAACATTGTGATCAACAATCAATTATTTGACAGATTGACCCATGCAAATGTGTCTCATAGGGAACGTTTTTTAACAGTACTACATTTACCAAAAAGTGCAATAACCTATATAACCAGAGAACAATGATAGAATACTGTATCACTGCAATACATTACACCTGATCTCCCATTTTAAATCTGATAAATATATCATAAGCAATATTAATGCAATTTTATTAATATAGCACTTTTTACAACGTTATTGCTTCAAAGCAGCTTTACACATAATACTGAGATATATTTTTAGAAAACAGAAATTACAAAAATATTAGCTGCAACCTATTCTGTATTTGAATCGACTACCAAAGTGAAGATATACTTTAATCAAATTGTCGTAAAATTCTATTACATTGATTTGCAAAATTGTTTCATTTGTTGCTTGAGCTTTTTTTAACCCCTACTGGAGACATGAGCACTGTATTCTTGCTTCTGCCCTGTGCAGTATGCAAGCAAAGCTGATTATCCTGCAATCACGGGTGGAAATGTAATCTTACCTAAGGAGACGCCCACTCTGGTCATCATCTGTGATCTCCAGTTTGTCAGGACGTCCCTCCAGTAATCCTGTTCTTAATATTTACTCACCTCAATACAGTGAGTTCAGATTACGCTTTATTATTTCCATGAATGATGACATCATGCTGTAATATACGTTATAATGCGTAAGTTGTAATACACGTCTTGCATTATGGGGCAGTAATAACACATTTAAAAAGGTGTTAGAAGCAGTTAAAATGCCAATTTTTCTTCACGTATGGCTCATTGCTAGTATAATATTCTTAGGTTCAGATACTATAACTATGTGTTTATTCTGTATTTCTTTCCAGCATTGCAAGTTCTGAAGGTAAACAACAACAAAAGATTTTAGCATTAGCAAGTATTTAAAATAGACCCACCATGGGTTTAGATGTTAATGATATCTGCTGATAAACAATGATATATGCTTTGTGGAATGTTAGTCTAGCTGTGCTTTGCTTTAAATTTAATGTTGTAAGCAGGTTGGTTTGGTTAAGGAAAACTCATTTTTGAGATGAGAATGCCTGAATACACTTGTGGCTTGTAAAACAATATGGCTTCTAACAATGTACAAAGAACCAATAATAAATGTCAAAATAATAGAAAGGAAAGTTAACAACGGCATGTCATGGCGGAAAGAATTTAATATCCTACCATCTGTGCGAATATTACACATCTGGACAATTATAGCTCCCCATATTATCAGCTGTGTGATAAAGCATCTGAATAACACAAGGAACCTGACATCAAAGATAAAAGAACAGGAGAAGAATATATGGTGTAAATCTGCTCAGTTGTGTATAACTACTTTGTTGTGTAATGCTGCTTTGTGGTGTAAAGCTGCTCTGTTGTATAGAGGTGGTGTAAAGATGGGTTGCTGTATAATGATGGTATATCACTGCTTTGTTGTTTAAAGCTGTTCTGATGCATAAAGGTGGTGTGAAGTTACGGTGTTGTTTGAAGTTGAACTGTTATGTGAGAATGGTATAAAAACAACTGTTCAAATTTGGTGTAAAGCTGCTCTATTGTGTAAACATTGTAAAGGATGCTCTGTTGTTGAAAGCTGCTCTGGTATGTAAATATGGTATAAAGCTGCTCTGTTTTTTAAAGCCGCTCTGTTGTGGTATGATGATGTTTGGTAAATGGTGTTATGGTTCATGGATTAGAAATGGTGTTGGGCTTGCAGATGAAAGGAGGTTTTTTTATCTGTGTGGCATGTAGATGACAGAAGAGATACAATGCAATGATTTCTCCCACTAATCTTCTGTACACGCACAGACCAGGTGCCTGAAAGGAGAGAGAGATTTGTGTAGTGAAAAGTGAATGAACAGGGTTAATTCAGAAATGTGAGCACCATCAGTTATCAGCAACGCACTCACATTTGGAGAGTGAGCAAGAGAGAGAGAGAGGGAGGGAGGGAATTCACAGAGAGTGACAGAGGGAGCGTGAGCTGAGGGGAGCAGAGGGAGGGAGAAGAACGTAAAAACGAGAGCGTGACAAGACGTAGGCTTATAGTGACAGCCGGGTCAGAGGAAGGCAGAGCTAGAGAGCTGGGGAAGGGAAAAGGCAGAGATAATGCAGGCTGAGATGTTGAAGGAGAATCAGGGCTGCAGGAGTTGCTGTTTGGTTGCCAAGGCTAGATAGATACATAAGGAAGCAACAGTGTGGAAACAGGCAGAGAGTAAGTGTGCACAAAATGTGATTGGTCCAGATGTGTGTGTAATGTGCAACTGGCTGTACTCGCTTAAATTAGAGTGTGGAGAGTGTTCGCGTGTTTGAGTGAGGCTGGTTGTCTGTGTGACCAGTATTGCCTAGAAAACGTGCCTGGTGGATTACGAGAGATCAAGAAGAGGACGACTGTGTGTTTGTGTGTGTGTGTGTCAGAGTGTGTGCGATTAATGGTAGGCAAAAGGGCTAGGTGTTTCTCAGTGTATGCTTTTAGAAAATCGTGCATCTGTGCAAGAAACAGGCAAAGATAACCTAGATAACTGAAGCATTTGAGGATACCAGGGCATTTAGGGACAAGCACAGCTCTCCGTGTTTTGCACTCCTGCCTAGAAGCTGCCATTTGAGAACTTCATACCCAGGGAGATAAAGCACACAAACCTACAAACAGACACTGAAGCAGGTGAGGAGGAAACATGTGTGTACATGTTCCCTTGAGCCATCAGCGGAGATTTTTGTAGCATCGAGTGATTTCATCAAAGGCCAGAGAGACTGTACGGTCTCTTCGGAGTGAAGAATCGGTGAGCATCTAAGACGGTGTCCAGTGACCCGTGAATGCATTCAGCATCCAGCCATGGGAGAGTGGACCATTCTAGAGCGCCTCCTGGAGGCTGCTGTGCAGCAGCACTCGACAATGATCGGAAGGTAAGGAATGAATAATCAATGCAATGATTAGTAACAAAGTCATGATAATTAAGTGTGTTCTAATTGGTACTTTTTAAGTTGAAGTGTATTATTTTTCGTTAAACCACTTTTATGTTTTTCCATTTAATGTGCAGAGAAAATTGTAAGAAAGCCAGAGTGTAAACATTGTGGCTTTGTAGCGCTTGCAAAATATTGCTTAGTTCGAGCAACCCAATGTCAACTTCTGGCTCATCTAAAGATACAAGTTTATTTAAAACCCCAAAACTTCACTTAATAAACATTAGTAAGTAGTAAATTTAGTAAAGTAAATAATGAAACTGGTGAAAAGGTCCCTTTAACTTTGAAGAAGGGACCCAAGCCAAATCTTAAGACCAGAATATTAAACAGATTTATTACAGAAATTGGTCAGTTCTTTTAACCTGGACCAGTAAGTAATCACTTACTGGCAACAAATCAGAACACCTAAGTATTCACAAAGCAACTAACTACTAAAATCCATTCAGAGCACCTTAGCAACTACAGTGCCCTCCATAAGTATTGGGCCAGTAAAGAAGTCAAGAAATCTTTAATGTTTAAAAGATGAATATGAGGCAAATGTACAGAATGTCACATTTTTGTACATTTTTCATGGCTTTTCTGTCAGCTCCTTGTCTTCATCTTAGCTTATTGTGTTCTTACCGGATGCAAGTCTTAGACTGCAGAAGCAGAACTGATAATATACATTCTCTGCCTTTAATGTGAGAACAAATGCAACAGGACACAGCTGAAATAATTATGAGCCAATTGTCCCAATACTCACATTAAACACTGCTGTTCTTCTAAATTGGTAAAACATTTATGTGCTGAAACAGCCACAGCAAACGGAGAATTTTTTTCTTTATTTTCCCAATACGTATGGAGGGCATTGTATATGGAAGCAAAATAAACTTAGTAACACATGGGAATGTAGTCATGACAAAGAAAAGCAAACTGCAGAAATAGTTATTTTTGCAGGTCTTTTGGGTCAAAGCAAAAATTTTACTGTCCTGATATGTAATGGTACCTAAAATAAACCTAAAGCAAAAGCACAGACTGTTCAACTGTAAATTGGATTAGTTCAATTCTGTAGGCACAGAGAAACCAGATAATGTTTGAAATGTGAAAACTGGAAATACAAAAATGTATAAAGATAATTCTGAGGTTTTATATCTTCATATTTCATAGTTTCATATTGTGTAATCAGTAATATCAGTATATCAGTAATATTCCTGTAAGCAGTTATGTGTTCATAATGGTGGCCTGTGTTGGAGAAAGAGCTTTACAGTTGAGGTTTGAATTAATCCTTCAAGCAACATGAGCTCCCATTGGTCAATCTTAGCTTAGTAGATCCAGCATTTGAACCACTGAAACCTACGAGACCTTGAGTGACATCGCCTGCTCACGTGATGCGTTTTTTTCTTTTAGTTTAGCCTATCAATTCTCTTGTCCTCCTTTTAAAAACTTTGTTTTAAAGCTAGTTTGAGCTATAAAAGCTAGTTTATAGCTAGTTTTAGCATAGAGGAATTAGGCTGACACATGCAGCGCATTGACTGCTATGTTCTGTACTGTGCCCTATGCCCGGTTTTCTCAGAAACATGCTAATTTGTCTCGGCCTGTCATTTGAATATATATTGCAGATAATCACAGTCAAGCAAAGCCAATTAAGGCAGATAATAGACATGAAGTGTGGAATGGTACTGGAAACCCAAACAGTCATTTGCTGACTGTAGCATTCAGGTTTATGGCAACTCTACACAAAAAAAATGCCATAGAAGAACCGTTTTTGTCTGTAAGGTTCCACAAAGAACCTTTAACATCCGCAGAACCCTTCTGTTTCACGAAAGGGTCTTTGTAGTGAAAAAGGTTCTTTAGGCTATAAAAAGGTAAGAAAAAAATATTTTTTACAGAATCTTTGACAATGTTTTTTTGAAACCAAAAATAGGTCCTTTATGACGTCGCTATGAAGAGTGTACCAACCCATTCATTTAAATCATTTAAAGTGATAATGTGATTGACATTTTCTCTAGTGTAAGACATCTATTAATAGCCTGAAATGAACATGCAGTTCATTGTCGTGCTAGAACCCAAAATGCATTACTTTGATTCCATGGCAACAGATACTGGAATTTTTCTTTCTCCATTCACTCACGAAACCTAGTCTCAGCAGTCTGGCGATTGCCATGGAATTCTGCTTAAACCTGCCCCTTATTTGGCTGGTCAGCCACAGAGCAACACTTTTTTGAAGGTGCCACTGGGTTGAACATGAATGATTGCCCTGATCAGATCTCATTCACCGCCCGCTGCCCCCACACTCACACTTCACTGAGCGCAGGCTGCTTGGCAGCCAATAGTAAATTACTCTATGCTTGACAGGCTATGCCTCAGTCTCAAGAGACTGTTTCATTCATTATGTTTGGCATTACTGAGGTGTTGTGGGTAGCTTGTTTGTTTTTATAATTTTCTGAGCTGAGCTGTTATTACATTGAGGTAAATTGGTTTCATAGTAGAAGAATGTTCTATTATGCAGATGACTCAAATATTATATTTGTGCTACAAATAGTAAAGGAATCCCCAACTAAAAACATTTGTAGTTTTCGCTGAGGAATTAGTATTACTATTGCTCATAAAATTTTACTATTACTATTATCAACCCCCTGATCTAAAATGTTGAAGTTCAGTTCATAACTTCCCACACTCTTTGTATTAAAGACTTTTTAAGGAAAGAATGTACTGTTTCCTTTTTAAGGAATGTTCATGTACTTTCTGTGGAAAATGT
>JAZGTK010020713.1:0-10871 GCA_036877625.1 Ambastaia sidthimunki
CTTCAATACTAGTATTAAGACAGGGCAGGGAAAATGTTACTTGGAGACAGTTTGCATAGTGTAAACTTGACCATTTTAATAACTCTCCATGGGTTCAAGAGATGGATGGATCATGGGTGGCTAACCAAGGGTAACCTAAGATTGTAGCATGTTGAGGGGAGTTGATAACATGGAAGGAGATGGTTTTTACATAAAACAGTCCAGTCTTGAGTGTAATAGGACCTGTTTGTTGTGCTATGCAAGTACCATTCGGAGAATTATCAACAATAGTTATGTAAAATGGAATACATGGTGTGGTGGGTATGCAAAGCTCTTGCAAAAGATCTTGATCAAACTAGTCCACTAAGGCTTTAACACATTTGGAAAAATCAATGTTGGTAACTCCTTTTCGAAGTAAAAAATATCTATACTGTAGGATTTGTATATAGTAAATGTAGTTGCTGTACTCACTTGCTGTACTCACTGTATTCACTTTAGTTCTTGTAACTTGTGGGGCATGCAGCCTTTAAATGACCCTGTTCTTCATAATAGAAGCAAAGTCCTCTTGGTGTCTCCATTGATATTCATCTGTGGAGAGACATGCTTCAGCGACCTACATGGGTTTAGGTGGGTCAGGGCATGTCTTACCTTGTATTGGAGTGGCTGGTTGAGTGGTGGGAGAAGCTCTACTTTTAGGAATGTTCTGAAGAAGATTATACGTCTTAATTAATGAATTAAGTTAATTAATTCTAAAAGATTAATTTCTTCACCCCTGCATGTAGGTTCAGCTTTGAGTTTCTCATTTAATGCTTTTCAGAAAACAGTTTTTAGAGCAACATTATTCCACCCAATCTAAGCCACTAGAGTTCTGTACAGTGTAGTCTACAGCTGGCCTTGGCGTAAATGTAGTAACTGAATAGAAATGTCTCAACTCCCTGCAGGTTATTCAAAGACCTCAAAGATCACAAAATAGATGAAAGAGGCTTTAATATCAGGATCACTATCCCAGACAGCGGATCCCCGATCAAGTGCCTTCCCAGTGAGTAACAACATCATGATAGCACATTTTTAATTGTCTTGGCAAGCTGATTTTGGCTTATGACAAAATTAAAGAATAATCATCTTCTAAAATGAAAAGGTAACATATTTTATGCAAAAGAAAATTAGGTCTATCAAAAGAACTGCAGTTGGGGCTGGGAAAGATTATAATGTGTGGGGGATATATGGTGTGTGGGGGGGTATAAAATGTAAAATGCAATTTGCACCAATAAAAACACCTTTCGGCTGTTCCCTTTCAGGGGTCGCCACAGCGAATCCCCTGCCTCCATCTAACCCTATCCTCTGCACAACATTAGGAAAATCAGGCCTTATCTCACTTAACATATGACACAGCTCCTCTTCTAGACCCTGGATTACTGCAATGCTCCACTGGCCGTTCTTCTCTGCATGGGCACTCAAACCACTACAACTGATTCAGAACGCAGCAGCTCGACTTGTTTTCAAAGAGCCCAAAAGGGTCCATGTCTCACCTGTCCTCATTTTACTTTCATTGGCTACCTTTCATACACCGCATACATCAAATTCAAGTCTTTACTCCTTGCATACAACACTACTAGTGGCTGTGTACCATACCAAATTATGAACTGATGAAAAAATCTAATCTTTTCTCCTCGCTCCCGCAGGTATTATCTCTATAAAGTATTGAAATGTTGTAATGTTGATTTATCGGTTAATTGCTTTCGTCACCTTTTAGGACGCTTTGTATAAAAGCATCTGCTAAATGCCTAAATGTAAATGTACATATAGATACATAAAGAATTTTAAAAAAGTAATTGCTAGACAATAAGTGACGACAATAAGACAAGTGACAAGTTGCAAAAGTGACATCATTGTTCACATTATAAAAGTTACCAGTATATCATTATTATCTAATACAAGCATCTAATACATAGAAATTGTTTCAGCTTGAGTCTTTCGTTGTTGTTAGGCTATTATGAACAGGTTATCATGCCAATGTACAAAACACATGACTAATTATTCTTCAATAGATGCAATGTTTTGTTTGCTTTCAGGCAGATGGTGGTGTTATTCTGCATATGATCATGTTAATATTAGAAATAGATGCTATGCCTGAGCACACATTCTTTGTTTAGGCTGTGTGAGACTAATAAACATGTAATGAGTCACTTGTGAAAACTGAGATGCTGTGTCATCTACCAGGTGTTGCGGTGTAGACAAGACACAACATCACACATGTCTGATTGTCTGCTCAAAGTCTATAATGTGTTTGTGTGTCTCTCTGTGTTACAAGGAATACCATACATCTCACACTAGTTAAGACACTATACTGCTATCAAAACTGGTGTAGGCAAGTTTTAAAGCAGTAGTGACAATTCCATCCCAGTCTTGATAATTGGTTACAATTGTATGATACTGTAAAACATCCTTTAAACTGTAAAATTCCTTTGGCAAATATTTTCTAGCCAAAGCAATTTTGAAGAAAGTGCATGTTAAAAAGAAAGTGCAAAACTCAGTATAGTGTGAAATGTGTTTAATTGTCTTTGAAGGAAAACCTAAACCTTCATTAAATCTTTAAGGTGGCTCTTCTTGTGACATCAGAGCTAGGTGTCATGTATCCCAATGAGTGAGAGTGCAACGAACAGTTTAAATGGATGTGGCATTCTGTCCTGCAGGTCATCTGAAAAATTTTTTTATTCTTTTTTTTAGACATCGAGGAAATCTGATTATGTCTACATGGCTTGATTAATTTTATTTTATTCAGCTTTAAGGTCATTTTTTACTATAGTATCTTTTTTGTGTGTCTTATCAATTCCTTTATTTTAAACACAGAGTTTTTGTGTTTAAGAAGCTTTTAGCAGAAGTCAAATCATTTAGATGCTTTTCTTTGGTCATTTAATATACTAATATCAATCAATGTTGCATATGTGAGGTCACGTGGTGTTGCTATGGCAATAGCGAGTCAGTTACTTGAGAGCAGCTGCACACCTGTGCAGTAATTTGTTAGACCACAGGTGCAAGAGAGGAAATTCAGATAACAGAGATCAGAAGGGCAGAAAAATGCCAAAGAAAAGTGATACAAGAAAACTGGAAGATGGTGAGTCATGTATTTTTTAATCTTCTTTTTAATCTTAATCTTTTTCATAACCTCTTATAATGACAGCTATTTCTGTGATTTATTGCTTAAAGTTTTGTTTAAAATATATATTTATACTTTATTTCTGATTAGTGGGTATAGATATTGATGGGGAAGAGGAAAGTGCTGAAGGTAAGAACAGTCTCACTGTTACTATTGCCTAAACCAACCACTAATCCTAAGTGAGTGGATAACTTACAAAGGAAACGTGTGCATTTCTATGCCATATGAATTCTGATTTTCATCTGATGCATGGGAAAAATTCCACAGACTTACATGGAGTAAAAACCATATCTAAAGATATAACAATGATAGAGAATGTCCTGTGATTGTGAGATTGTCTTGTTTATGTGTGATACACTTTCATGAGCATAAAGGTGTACCCTCTCATTCTCAGAGGACAACAAAGCCAAAGGTAAGGGCGCTAAAAAAACAGCAGGTCGCAAAGGTGGCAAAGCAGCTGCCAGTGAGGATGCTGAAGATGAGGATGAAGATGTTGCACCCCCTAGAGGTCGCCGAGCAGCCAATAAAAAAAAAACAGCCCAGGTGGAGGAAGACAGTGATGATGACATTCCACAGAGGAGGTGCGCAGGGAACAGGAGGCGAGGAAAAGTGAGGGACAATGGCGGAGAAGCAGGAGATGGGGCTGGCAAAAAAAAAGGAAGAGGTGGGAGAAAACAGAAAAAAGGGAAAGGTAAAGAAAATGAAAATAAACAGAAAGACAGCGACGACGACAAGAAGAAGAAAAAGAATAGCAGGTAAGGGGACACACAATAACCCAGGATAGACTTGGGTAATTGATTATTAATTGACTTCATTAACTGATCTTGACACCCACACCAAGAGATCACCGAATGAAAGACAAAACTCTCTTGAAACTCTCATTACAGATACTTAACCCTTTCAGACACACCATGATGCTAATTTTGCACCTCTCATTTTGTGATAAACTTTAGTTGCACTATTTAAAATTTTCATTTAAACTTTAAACTTTTAAATCGCATAGTTTACCGTAAAATTAAAATTATGATATCATTCACTCACCCTCAAGTTGTTTCAAACCTGTATGATTACATTGTTTTCTTTTTTTCATACAATTTTCATTTTTCCATGAATTATCCCTTTAAACAGGCTTACCAGACATTCCATACTTCCACTAGAAGAAGTTTCTGACATGTAATATAGAAGTTCTGTTTGAATGCTTAATTTTTTATTGTTTTGCAAATGTCTTTAATTAAGTGATTATTACATTTACATGTTTGCACGCAATTTATAGAAATGGTTTGGTAATGACAGAAAATACAACTCAGAAAATCTACTATCTCAGCCTCTACTTACATTTCAACCAGACTATCATTTTAACTATTTAAAGCTATTGCATTTTGAATGCTATGTCTCCCCACAGACTCCTGACACATACCTGCGCTAGTTGTGCTAGTTGGAGAACATCCTTAATCTTCATGTTTTGAGCCTCTTTCTGTTCCTTTATATTCTGTCTTAGTGGTGAAGATTCTAAATCAGATGAAGATGAGGACTCCATGTCTGAAGGAGAAATGGCCAGATTGATGGAGGAGGTGGAGGAGAAGAAGAAGCTCATAGCAAACATCAGGAACAAGCCCTGGAGAATGTGGAGACGGCTCAATGTGCTCAGGTACGTTTGAAATTTAATTTAAAATAATGTTACGATTACACTGTAAAAACATTACACACCATATTACACACTATACCTTCATTCGCTATTCACTACATTAGTTTACTAATATAATCCACATGATATGGTCCACATTGAATGAAATCAAGTAACTGGAGACAGATACTAAGTTATTAACAATGACACCTGTTGTTAACAAGCAGAATCACTGAAGGAAAGATGAACAAGAACAGACCAGGACAAAAACTATAACTGACTTACAGCCACACAGCCTTATATAGCTGTAAAATATATCTGCAAGCATCGATGAAGGACGAAATCACTCAATTCATGCAGCAGATAAGAGCTACTTGTTACCTGTTTACGTTTTTTGCCAACACTGTTGAAGATATCAAAAATCCATAAACAATTTAGCATTTTCAATGTCTTGGGATAATATTTGCCAAATTTGGTGACAATCCCATAAATACCCTTGGAGGAGTATTTACAAATTCAGAGCCTGGAATTGATAAAAAAAATCCACACTCAATCCAAAATGGCCGACTTCCTGTTGGGCGTAGCTAATTAACGTATTTTTGAAATTTGTCCAGCTTGATAAGAACAATACAAGTACCAAGATTGGTGACCTTAAGTAAAACTAAAACCATTGCATTATTCAAAAGGGGGCGCTACAGAGCCCCTGTCATGCCCATCTCTATGCTTTAATCCATACCTAGTGGCTGACCAATATGATGTGTGTGCCAAATTACATGCCATTTCAAGGATGTTAAGAGTCTAAAATACACCTGTAGTTATAAGTTTACCATGCCAACATCATTTTAGATATTAAAAATCCTTCCAGAACTTTACATCAACCATGTCTCTAAATTATTTTGACCTAGTCTAAAGTGACTGGCCAAAAGTGGACTATTTTAAAGTTTGTTTTAAGTGGCACACTTCCTGTTGCACAATAGTCATATCAATGTCATCAGCCTGCCACAATACTTACCAAGTTTGAGGTAAATCTGTCAATGCATGCTGTAGATATTAGAGACTTCTATAGCAATGCCATTCTAGATATCACAAATTCCTTTAGAATTTTGAATCTTCAATGTCTTGGCATGATACTATATTTACAGCATGCTCTTTTTAGAAAATATATATATGCACTGTCTTTTTGTTTCTTATACCAGGGGGCTTGGTAGCTGCCCTGACTATTTGCCAGCCTTTGCCCATGCCTGGACTTTACTGGAGGATGTTTACTGAACGTGAAAATAGAATAAAATAAAAGGGGCAAAGCACTGGAAGTGCGAATAACAAACACAATACATCTCTCAAGATCTCACCAGAAGAGGATTAAACAACTCCACAAACAACATCTTCAGTTATTACAAACCACTTTGACTTTGTTTCCATCATACATATACAAAAGCTCTTATGAACAGATTATATTCCTTGTTTAGTCAGTATATGGTGATTAGTGTTTCCTTTAGTTGAGCTCTTGACTTTTAAGCTTTACATTAGATTTTCTTTGGTTGCTGCAACTGTGTATTTATACTGCACATTTGTTGTGGTTCAACGGTCCAAGAGCAAAATATGATCAGGTGGTGTTGGTTACATATTAATGATAAGGTTCATTACCAAGTGACCTGATTAACTGAGCTTATCCAGACTAATGACTAATTAAACATTTCTTCTTAAACATTCTCAAAAATTCAATTTGATAGCATTTAATTATTTCGAAGCTACTAAAATCACAACAAAAACTACAGCAAAAATAAAAGCAAATAAAGAAAATGTGCCATAATGCTGCTGGATCTTATGCTGTAATATCAAAGGCCTAATATAATAAATAATTGAAACACAATTGCAAAAGTCATCTATATTATAAAATACTAAATAATATAAGTAAATAAAATCACTACATGATGTTGACAACATAATTTACTCGCCAACATCATTTCATTACATTTTTTTTGCCATACCAAACAAACATACAGGTAAAGCAACAACAATAAAACAACATTAAAAGTCAAAAGTTAACAACCCAACTAAAGCAAACACTGATCACTGTAATGGTGACTTTAAACTAACTAACAAAATCAACATTAACTAGAGTTAGTTTACAGAGAGCTGACAGAAATAGTCAATCTGGTTTATAATAAGTGAAGCTGGTGATGGTGTTATTGTTTTTAGTTGTTTAATCCTCCTCTGTGTTTTTTATTTACAGTTTTTGTTCATCTTTGGCTTTGTGGCTGTAAGTCAGTTTCTGCAGATTTTTTTTTTTTTACAATTCTTGTTCATCTTCAGTGATTCTGCTTGTTAAGAGCAGAAATCATTACTAATGCTCAATCATTTAATTATATAATTAACTACAAATTACAAAATTAACTACAATACTGCTTTAGTGTCACTTTCACTCTTTGTAGTGTGGACACATTTGAACAATACTTACAAATGTATTGTAAAATTTACAATACATTGCCAGTAAGACTATAACTAAACAAGGGTACTGTAAATCATCAAGTTCAATTAAACTGTAAAAAACACCATACTGCTGTAAAAATTACAATGATTTATCATGCTTCTACAATTCATAGCAAAATACAGTATAGCAGTAGATTGTAAACAAACAATAGCTTTTTGTTAATATTTACTGTTCAATCTACAACAGTTGCTTATATTGCACTTAACATGCAACACTTTAATACTAATCACTCAAGATACTAGAAATTTTACAATACATTTTTCAGAGTGTACTTAACATGTACACTTTGGAAAATATATTGTAAAACTTACAAAATAAAAATAGCATCTTGAGGGACAGTTAATCTTGACAATTAATTCTATTTAACATAGCTTTTACTTTAGGCCTGTATTTTATCACAGCTGTGATATTGTATTGACAGATTGTCAGATTGACTTTTTATGCATTGAAGTTGCCATTTTCAGCATCTTTTTAAACCTGATTGTGTGTTCATGGTGTCTGCAGGGAATCTCAGCAGTTTGTGGATAAGTTTGAGGGGGCTTTGGGCAAAGGCAAAGGCAGGAAGCTGTATGCCTACAAAGTGATGATGATGAAGGTAGGAATATAAGAATCTTCACTCCGTCTTCTGTCCTGTTAGGTGTCTGGAACTACTATGTTTTAGCAGAAACTTTAAACAATGTAACTATTGTGCACATACATGTTTTTAAATTGTACTTATATTTAAAGTTTCTCCATGTAATTACAATCTTGACCCTATACCTAACCCTTATCCTACCCAGGACAACACATATGTACACAAGAAATACAGTGTAATAAATACTTTTTTCTTTTATCTTATGTAAGTACAAATTATTTAAAGACACCTTACATTTACTCACTCTCATGTCAATCCAGACCTATATGACTTTTTATCTTCTGTGGAACACAAAGGAAGATATATTTGGAAATGTCTCAGTTTCCCAATGGAGACACCACGCAGTGGAAGTCAATGGGTGCCATTTTTGTTTAGTTATCTTCTTTTTTGTTCCTCAGAAATAAAGTCACACAGGTTTGGAATTACATGAGCTTGTGTAAATGATGGAAACTATCACTTTAAGTAGAACTAACCTGCATGGAAATGGTGTATGTTTTACAATTTAAACAGTAAGCAACCACTCTAACTACCCTAGCAACCACATTTGGGGGTTTTATTGAGAGAGTTATTCTGTTTGTTATTCGCACATCCATTGCTTTGCCCCTATTGTTTTTCTTAATACCCTAGCAACCACAGTGCTGACTTCTAATCTCTAATTGTGCCTGTAATGTTTTTGCCTCAACATATAGAAATGGATCAAATTTCAAAGAGATTTTGAAAATTTTAGGACAGCTTGCATACCTTGGGAACGAAAAATAAAGGAAGTTGAAAGTAAGTACTAAATATAAACTCAACTAAGCTGTTTTACTGAAAAGCTTATTCCAAATTATCAAATAAATTGTGCTCAAATGAACAAAATATTGCCCAGTAGTGGAAAGATGTGAACAATGGTATTCTGAACAATGGTACCTTTTTGTGCTTGTTTTGCAGGTCACTTCGGCTCCTCGGTTGCTTCATACTTTATCTTTCTGCGTTGGATGTACGGCATGAATATGGTCCTCTTCGGCTTGACCTTTGGCTTGGTTGTGATACCAGAGGTCAGGATTTATCAGTTATGTTGTTGCATATCCACGTACCTGTTGCATACCAACAGACAGATTTAATGGAGGAGATGTGTAAAATAGATAAAGCATGTAAAGCGTTTCGTAGCATGCTTTCCTTAAGCCACTCTTTGGAGCGTTTCCTTTAATGACTCAAGTGTCATCAAAAACATCATCATTGCTTCTCTTATAAAGAATAGTAAACTCTAACTATACAATATGTTATCTGTGAAGCACCAGGTGATGATGGCATGGTAGTGCTTGGGCCCGTTATCAATGCTTCCATATATTTTTCAAGGTTTTTTGGGCCTTTAAGCCATTTAACATGCTCAAACTTGGCACACACATTAAAGTCGTTGCCATTAGGGCCGAGCACATTGGTAGGGCCGGGCACATTGGTAGGGCACCCCCTGGTAAAGGGTACAAAAGTTGGTGCATATATCATACATACATTGATTCTGTCCAACCAAACAATTTTAGCACTGGAAACAGAAATGGAAACAGGATGCCTCTAATATATACAGCATGCATTGAGTGATTTACATCAAACTTGATGAATATGTTTGGTGTAGTGGGTTGATGACATTGATATGACTATTGTGAGTCACGGTCATAGTGCCACCAACTGGTAACAGGAAGTATTACCAGGTCACTGTGTGTGTCACAGACAAGCTTTAAAATAGTTAACTTACATTTAGCAAGTCACTTCAGACTAGGTCAGAATAATGTAGAGACATTGCAGATGTAATGCTCTAAAAGGATTTGTGATATTGTGAAAATTGTTGCATGGTAATGTGTCAAACTTTCAAACCACACTTAGATGTATTTGAGACACTTAAATTTACTTAAATTTAAGTCTCTTTACACTTTGTCAGAAAACTGAGGAGATATTGAAGATGCTTAATTGTAAACATATATTCTAACCTGAATGAAAATATCCACTAGGTTCTCATGGGACTTCCATATGGGTCCATCCCTCGGAAAACTGTACCAAGAGATGACCAAGACAGTGCAATGGACTACTCTGTTCTTATGGACTTCAACGTAAGATACATTGTTTATGTATATTTACTAGGGCTGTCAATTGATTAAAAGATTTAATCATGATTAATCCTTTTTTGTAATTCATGACTTTTAAAGAAAACAATGTGTAACCATAATGTCATCAAAGAAATTTAATGAAAAATGCTTTTCGCTTGTCAATCATTGTGTGTTTGATGAGGCGGGGTTTAAGAGAGAGTAAGTGTATTCAAGGTTAGCAACAGTTGAGACATTTTGACAGCCATAATTTTTATTTTAACCTATTTAAAATTACACCATGTTACTTACATTAATGACATTCAGTCTCTTTGACAGGGTTACTGCAAGTACTCAGTACTTTTCTATGGATACTATAATAACCAGAGAACCATTGGCTTCCTGAAGTTTCGACTCCCTCTGTCCTACCTTATGGTAGGCATTGGGACCTTCGGGTATAGCCTTATGGTTGTGATCAGAACGTGAGTCCCTCTTTCATTTATTGCTAGATGTTGTGGCACTGGCATGAAATGTTCCTGAGAAGTACAGTTGACTTTAAATGTGTATGCCATATCTCCAGTATTACATTTCAAATAACTGTCTATTCATATTAAACATTTGATATAGGTGTAAACCCTTCAAGTTACATGTGGAGTGTGTAATTTCAGCACCAAATTGACTAATAACTAAGTATAAGTTTAAAACAAACTTTTATGTTGACTTTAGCATTGCCCATGATGTCCTGAGTTGTTGCTATGGAAAGTCGTTGCTAGGGTGTTTGCTAGTTGATTGTTAAAGTGTTAAAAATACTAAAGGGGTTAAAATACACTTGCAATTGTGTTTTTAGTGGTTGCATGGTCTTGGCTGGGTAGTCACTAAGCTGTTCTGGGTGGATGCTAGGATCCTTCTAGTCTGTGGACTAGTCTGAG
>JAZGTK010020714.1:0-10871 GCA_036877625.1 Ambastaia sidthimunki
GCATTTTGGTGCCTTAATATAGAAAGTGCTGTTGGTGGTTTGTGCGTTTGAGAGTTTTACAGTGGCTTAGAGTAGATTACAGCTCATGCATTCACAATCCAAAGTCAGAACTATCCTTTTATAAAAAACTAAATGATTTCAGTCACTCAGTATGGATCCGGTTTGGTGTATCGGCACAAGGGCTGTTTTTCCTGCCGGATTCCATGAAGTGCCCCTCCGGAAACAGACACAGAGACAGATGGGACGGCCAGACTATTTGGCAACTGAGTAAGGAGAGAGAGAGAGAGAGAGAGAGAGAGAGAGAGAAAAGGAAAAGAGAGAATGAAAAAGGGACCGAAAGAACGACAGGGAGAAAAAGAAAGAAAAAAGAAAGAGAAAGAAAGACAGTGACAGGGAGACACACAGTTTGTAATAAGTAGCGATAGTGTTCTGTGCTCTGGTTATACTTTATGGTGCATAAAGTTTTCATTCAGGTCTGCTGTTTATTAACACAATGCACAAGTTTTCTTATTAGCATCTGTTGGGCTGTGAATTCTGAGTGATGCGTCTCATTTCAAAGGTCTCAGTCATGTGACCACAGGTGCCTCATTATAATCCACACAGTTCATTAAACTCGTACACACACACACAATTTTTATGCCCTTGTATTGTTAAAGCTAATTTAAAGCTATTTCAGCTATTTTAAGTGCTGCCAGTGACACAAACTTATTGGATTTTCATTATTTAAAGTGTCTATAAGGTCTTTCACTGCCTGAGAATAAAATCTGAGCCCGGTGGGTTATCGAGAGCTGCGATCTGATTGGTCGACGTCTTCCTCATATGCTGGCCATGACTGTTGTACTCATTTCACCATCTGTGACACCTTAGCAGCTGGACAGTAAAGCCATTGCTCATAAAAACACCTTCTGCTCTCTCTTTTTGTCTCTCTCTCTCTCTCTCTCTCTCTCTCTCTCATCCTTCTGTCACCTTCTCTCTCTCTTTCATTTGTTCCTAACACGTTTTCATCTCCTCGCTCAACTTCTGCTCAGTGTGTCCGCAGACATGTCGACTGCGCTACGGATGCGACCTGCTATCTGGTATGACTATCCAGCACTGATGGTAATGACCACAAAAGGCTGAACTTCAAAACCGACCCATTTATAGATGTGGGGCGTGGCCTGCCTGAATTCGGTGAATGATAAATAGATGCCAAAGTTTGGGTGTCTCGAGTGAACCTGGTCACACTTGCCATTTTGAATCAGGTTTGACTACAGATCGACGTAAGAGTTAATTTAGAGCGATTGTGGATTATGCTAGACACGTCCCTGAACGTGACCTTCCCTAACCCCACTCAAGACATCCCCTATTCAGTATGCATTGATTACAACCTCCTGTTTAACAGACTCATTTACCTTTGTCCCCCTAAAGGACTGTATTGATTTTTATGATAAGGAATTAAATGGGCTGTATTGTTTGCACCCTGTGGCAGAATGAAGGGTTTGGAGAATTAAATATCTCACTATCGCATAATTATGGGAATTACAATTATCTCCCTACATCCATATATTCAAACTTGTTTGCCCTGTGGGCAGAAACAATAGATTAGACCAGAATAGATAGAATAGAAGTGTGCGGACACAAAGGCTACAACTGCTTTTCTTTCTAATTCTTTTCTTTTTGCATAGACAGACAGACGGACAGAGGCAGGTTACGCATGAGCGTTGTGTTAGCAGCACAAGGGTTGTGGGTTCGAGTCCTAGGGGACACATGCACTGATAAATTGTATAACTTGAATGTACTGTAAGTCACTTTGAGTAAAAGCTAAATGTTAATGTAACGTTTGCACCGGCTGTATCAGTTTTATGTGGTTTGCCTGGCAAGTTGTTTAATGCATTAAATGTTTCATTTACTAATGCAATACAGCATGAGCAGTGATTCATTCTAATGTATTCAACCTCAAAAACATCCTTGTTGCATGAGGAATTATCGCTGTCACAGGAATGCGCGCAGGCATTTGTTCTCCACCTGCATTAATTCATGCGGCCGCTGTAATTATTACGTGTTGAACTGCTTCAAACAAGTTCAGTGATGAATGCAAAGGTTCCACTGGCTGCATTTAACACAATGGCATCAAATAACACTAAAGCTTAAAATAAATGCATGAGTTAATTATTAGGTAAGTTACATAAAATCTCTGTTTGTGTGCAAAGAACAATGAGGACTTAAAACACCAAGTTTTAGCCAAAGCTGCGTGTGTATGTATGTAGACAACAATGTTGCATTCAGGGTTTCTTGCTTGGAGCTTTGCACACATGCACAAATATTCACCTGCACACACCTCATTTCTCATCCTCCAAACACGAGTATCATTGGGTGGTTTAACAGAGTGTTGTGTTCATAACAAACAATAGCCTGCGGGCAAATCCTGACAATCCATATGAGAATACGGCTGTATTGGATATTTACAGTACATAACAGTGGCGTCAGGGCTGTCACTGTGTTATGTGCAGATGTTGAACGCTCGTGACAGCCCAATTAGTCAACAGCGAGCTGGAATATAATTGCTTTTTTGAGCCTTATCAAATTAAGTTCTCCCTAATCTCTTTGGCTGTATTGATTGCACTGAGCGGAAACAAACAGACAGCCAATGGCAAAGCACTCCGAGTAGGAAAAGGTGCTTGTTTTTTCAACACCTGTAGTGTGTTTCTGCCCCACGCCGATCCATATCTCACCCGCAACAGATAAACCCCACGGCCCCTCGAAATGGAGAGAGAGAAGAAAAAGGCGATTTGGTGAAAGACAGTGAAAACTGATTTGTGCACCTCTAGAGAGTTAAACAAGTTGGAGATGTTTAGTACCAGATACCCGTACTGTATTTTACGATGTTTGTTTACCACGCTAGCCTCAAGCGATTTCGTCCTAACAGCGTACAAGTTGCCACTCGCTGACATTTGCTTGTATAGGAGAATAAAGATGGCATCTCGTGTAAATATTCATGTAGACTCATGCAAACTGGCACCAAAACCACATATTTGCATGTGATTAAATGGTCACATTGTAGAGATGGACCTGATGGCTCTATGTATGATCAGATAAGGCTGATAATTTATTTGACCCTGATCTTTTTAGCGTGGATTCAAATAGTCGGCGTTATTCGTGACTATTGTCACAGCTTTGGCACCGAGAAACGTTATTTCCTGCGAACGCTGGAGCTTTGAGGCTCTCTGTTCTGATTATCATATTAATATACAATAATGACTAAGTCTTCGCCCACACTTAATAAACACGATGTTTGAGGTGTCCTCTGTCCCGCCTCGCGCGTTACCCACAGCCCTCCTTTCTAAAACGAATCGCTCATTCGTGACCCGTTCGTGACCCATCGCTGACATTGTAATCCTCAGATTGCTGAAATTCATTAATACTGTCTGTGACTAATGCAAAACGCCCTAATGCCAAATAAATGATGGGGAATGAGAACTCAATGGCAGGGAAGGTTCAAACACAATTAGCAGCATTTGACACTGGAGATGAGCTGCTTGTTGTGGGTTTTTGAATCTTGGATTTCTAATCTCCATCTCCTGTGATTAAACTGAACACATTGCTTACACAACCTATAAGGTAAAGTGACATTTTGGGTGATTTGTAAAGTTATAATGTATGTTTTTCCAATGTAGAAACTTTATTGTGCAGAGACAGTGGTAAAGCAATCCATTAATTGTAATTTGAATCATTGTTTTTAAAAGTGGGGAGGCAAATATGTCAATTATCAATAGCAAAAAGTACATTAAAGCCTACAGTATGTTTTATTATCATGGTTGATGTCTGTTACCTTACAGTGGAATTAGCTGTAATAAATGACCAGATGTTTGCAATATGTACAAAAATGACATTAGAAAAAACTAAGATTATAAACGTTAAAGCTGCGTTCTGTAACTTTATTGATTAAAAATAACAGAAATCACTTATTGAGTGAGTACATAAAGAAACAGTGTTCAAAACACACAGATTTCACTTTCCCACAAATATAAGCTTATAATAATTATTTATAATTTGAACTGTTGGATCCGTTTTTCCAATTTTATTTCAGTTAACTGCAATTTTATGTTTCAAACAGAGGTGGCAGTAGAGAGGTTAAAAAGTTACAGATTGCAGCTTTAAATGCATTATGACAGACTTTGACTAACTGCTTCTCTGTCTCCACATCTAGAGTCTCTCATCCAATGAACATTGATCTTTGAAGATCTTTGAAGATTTCATTCCAGTAAGCCAATGAGCATTGAATCCATTGTACAGGTGTCATTAACACCCAGTGAAGCACAAGTTTATAGTCTGCATGTGTGCTGATGTAAATCTTGCTTTTGTTAATTGAATAATGCCATGTGAAGTTCTACTAGTGTGTATTAGTGCAAAACTGAAATCCACAAAGTGTTGTTTGTGTGTGTGTGTGTGTATGTGTGTGTGTGTGTATAATACAACTTTCTTTCTTGTTTTCTCATGTTATTCTGAGAGACACACACACACACACGCACACACACACACACACACAGGGGAGGGTATATGTGTGTTAATTTGTGTGTTTTGTGTCTCCTTGGGTGATATATGAATGCAGTGGTGCAGATCAAAACAATTATTTCCTTGGTCAGGCTAGACTTGACATAAAAAACAAAGTCAGGAGATTCTTTGAGTTGGCGTAATTAATAATGCTGTAAAATGTCCTACTGAACGCTGCCGTGAGCAGGACAGGGGCGTTAATAATTTTTCTCCCTAATTAGAGGTCTGGAAGTGTAGCTGATTAACTTGCGATGCATCCCATTGGTTCATTAAATTTGAGTCCAGACTGCAGCACGTTTATTATGTTGCACCAGTAACCAATCGCTGAATAATTTACAATATTAAACAAGAATGACAGGCCTGATCTCAGCCGGTGTAAATGTGTTTCTCTGCTGTTTGATTGATGTACGAGTGATTCAGTGCTGCGATTTTATATCGGCTGCCAATGGCAGTTCAGTAGACAATGCAAACGCATTGGTTGTTGAAGATGCAGCGAATGCGACAAACTGTCCCAAACTGTTTACGCTTGTGAGACTGGCTGTGAACAGAACTTTTCTTTCTGTTATTTATTCAGATAAGCACTTAGTTAGCAAGAGGTCACCACATGTTGTTTGTGTGTGTGTGTTTATTAGCAACTTGGAGATTTTGGGGTCTTGTCTTTCCTCCAGACGTTTGGTTAATTTCATAAGTTAGTCACGTGCTGTTTTTTGTGGTAGCATCTGCCTTACTGAATTAATAAATTGCTTTTATTTGTAAATATACACAACAACTTTTGGTTACACCAGTGGATGTCATGTTTAAAGAAACAGTGTGTCAAATTGGCATTAGTTCCAACAGTTATCTCCGCCCCAGACTCACACCATTGGCTGTACCAATGCTTCTCTGTCAAAAATGATTAACTTTTCTTTTATTTAAAAGCATTGTTTTGCTGTACAGACAGTTACAAACATTAGACGTTAGTCCACCATTTAAATATCAGCCACAACATAGTCCCCTCAAACAGAAGAGGTCATTTTTAAATATCCTCGTGCCTCTATTTTGTTTACACACGTCACTGTTTATTTATGTGTCTGTCTGCTGGAGATATACGGTTGTGGGGGAGGGAAAAAAGCAACGCTTTCAAAGCGCATCGATTTTTGGATCTTCTGAGACGGCCCCTCTCAGGCGCTCTTTAAACAGCTTCTGCTAGCTTTCATGTGTCTCTCCGGCGCTGAGAGGGATGTGTGACGCTTCAGCCCGGCATTCCCGCTTTCCGTCTCACCTCGGAGAGGCAGGTTCAAAACCATTTCGCAGCGAGAGAGGGGGTTAATAACATGGCTCACAGCTCATCTCTCAGGGCAGACGCTGAATGGCTCGCTTGACACAAGTCTCATCTCTCCCAAGTGGCTGAAACAATCTGTTGGGAGGATATTTGAGGGCTAAATCAAGTTATCATTGTGCTGCCATTCGTCTGTAAAAATTGGTTGGCACGGAGTTAAAACTGTGAATTTCTGCGAAGGCTGGAGGTGCAGAGAGGTCTCGAGATGTTTCTCGTTTTTGCTGTTTTTATTGTGTTTATACTTTGCATATAGATTTTTGCGTATGTTGTGTATTAGTTGATACATTTGCAATATATCTGTGATTTAAAAAAAATCTTTCCCATACATTGTATGCATAATAAACAATATCACATGTTATTTATGCCCTTAAAAATCACATTTAGTTACTATATATGTGAGTTTATGTCTTGTAGCTTCCATCAAAGCAGACTTTTCCTCTGCGTTACTTTCAGATCATTTATCAGTTGTTCAGAACCTCTGCATGAACTCTGTCTGCTGTGATAATGGATAAATGAGTTTGTTATTGGTCTGGAGGTCTGGGAATGTTCACCTCCAGTGCGGGGTGAACTTTGGACAGCTATTTGTTCAGAGTGAAGTGAGTTTTGAGTGCCAGAAGAAACCGCTTTCAAAGCTGTTTACCTGTAGGCGTGAAAAACAAGTGGAATCGAGAAGCGAAGGAGAGAAAAATCAATGAATCTGGATTGTATACAGTCTGTGCTTTTATGAATGTTTTATGAATTCCTCTTTAATTAAGCGGTACGAGCGGTCCGTACCAAACACATTATAAAAGTAATTCATCATTAGCAGGGCGGGTGTTGTGAATTAGTGTTAAATAATAAAGACAGAACCTGAGGCCTCGGAGACCTCGGACAGAAAAGGCACCTTGGATCATGTTTAATTTGAATTCTGTTAAACAACATCACAGAGACGCCCAATCTGAATCAGGCAGATGTGATGTTTCAGCTCTGATGTGTGTCTGGGGTTTGGCATTTAAAAACAAATAAGTTTCATTTACACTTGGATTGGATGTTACAAGATTTTGGACTCCTTATTGGCGAGCTGGTGAGAGGATAAAGAATAAGATAAGCTATAGTTGAACTAATCTGTGTTTGGTTTTCTGCAGTGCAGGTGATAAAAGCCTTTGCTAGTTAATTTGGTGTAAAAAGTCTTGTCATGGCATTTATTATGCAGAGACATATGTGTCAGTCTCATTTATTTAATGAAGTCATTTAATGTAGTCTAATGGCTCTTCAGAATTGACAAATAGCCCTTCTTACTTTTCAAAGACAGTATCCTGCTCTCCAGATCAGTTTCATTAAAATATAATTTGATTTATTTTCTTTTAATAAAGTGCCTTCTGATCATATGCTTCCATATTTATGTTATATTTATCTCTTTCAAAATAATTGAAGAAACATAAAAAGTTCATATTCATTTCTGGCCCTTTAATAGTAAAACCACTGAGAAAAATGCTTCACAAATCCGGCATTTGTCGACAGAAGAACATTGTGGTAGTTCTGGAAGTCTCTGGAAGTCCTGTGTGGTTTTTTCCAGCCAAAGAAAAGGACAAATCTAAGAAGACATCTGCTTAATATTACTGTCGCCAAAAGCCTTAGAACTATAATAGAGGAACGTCTTAAAATAGTCTGGTTTTGGTGCACGGCTAAGTGTGAATAAAGAATGAGGCTAGCGATGAAGGATTTTTGTCATATTGGCGGTCTGAGATGAAAGAGGAGAGAAATGAAGGGTCAGGGAGAGTGTTTTGAGTGTAATAGAGACAGACTTTGGACCGCTTGGGGGATCTGGGGCCCTTATTGGAAGCGTGTCGGCAGGTCACTGTAACCTCGGCTCTTATAAGAGCACTTTATGAAAGATAAGCCACACGAGGAACTCGTCTCCAAAGAAGAGAAAGTGACCCTGGAGAGAAGACAGAACTCTGAGGTGATTTCTGAATATACACATTACATGATTCACATTTATATAATTGAATGTTTAAAGATTGTGATTGGGACAAACATCTCTGACTGTCATTTGTTTAAAAACATGTGAAATACTGTAAAGGTTTTATATATATATATATATATACCCTGTTGAAATAAAAACATGCACCTTTCTCCAAACTCTACCTGTAAAATCAGACTTTAAAATGTAAAACAGCAATATTCCATTTCCTCTGTTACTTCAACACACAGAAGCACCACATAGCACAAAAAAACTCTGTTAATATCTTTAATAAGGTTTGTAATTCCTCATAAGTTTCCTCCTCAACACTCAACCGAAATCTGTGTGTGAAGAAGATTATAAAATGTTCTTTACGAGGCCTGTGAACAGTTATTATATTTGGCTCAGATAAAACGGCCTGCGCTTGTTCAGCCTCTTATGTTGTAGTGCTGCCGAGGTTCAGTTCAGCATCTGCAATGAGATGAGTTCTTTCTAAAGGTGGAGATTCAATTCCAGTCTCTCCTCGTTCTGTCACGTTACATTTCTTTATAACATATGCAGTGTTTCATATCTTGGCTGTGGTTCAGGTCTTTGAAATATCACTTGTTTCTTCACTTAACATAAGGAAAATCACAGGTGTTTGATTTGAGGAAAATAAACATGATTATCATCAGCCACTGAGTGCCACTCGGTCGCAGGATCAGCTGTAGTACAGCTACATCTTGACAGTGTAAACATGTTTTTATTTTCCTTAATCACTGTTTCTTTAAGTAGTTCACAGAACTTCACACATTAATGCAAATTTTCTTTACTCACGCTGATGTTGTTCCCACTCAAGATGTATAATTGCCTTATATAAGTATTTTAAACATTTTATTTAGTGTTAGAGATTAGGGCTTCATGATATTGAAATAAATGTGATAATGCTTTAATTTAGTAAAATAGATTTAAATTCACATATAATTTAAAACAAAAAATATATAACCAACAAACATGTTTCACATTTTTTCTGTTAAAACATGTTTATTGGTTTATATTGCAATATTTCAATAATCTTTATATATCATGGAGCTTTAATGTTAATATTCCACCTGTAGTTTTTAAACTTCATTCACTTTCAAGTGCGGCATGTAATTATTTTGTGTTACATTGAAGAAAGAATAAAAAAAAAAAATCATGAGGGTGAGTAAATGATGACAAAATGTTCACTTTTGGTTGTACTGTTTCTTTAAGAATGGGCGAAGTCTTTGGCTTAAGTCTTTCTCATGCCTTTCAGTGTTTAACTTCACGGTGAGATGTTTTAAAAGCCGTCTCAAGTTTCTGTGACTCCACCTGTAGCTGCAGTGCCAGAGCGTGTCACTGTTGACCCTGGCCAATGTGTTTATGCCCGACCTCATTAATTAATGCCGGGCACCGCGCCAGGCTTGTTAAATCCCCCCAGACAAGCGGCAGGTAGATTGTGATGCGTACAGGATCCCATCGCGCCCTTTGCTGAATCAGATTGAACGTATCAGCGTTTCCAGATCAAAGGTCAAAGTTCAGCGCGTCCTGCACTGAGACGACAGTTTTTGCCTGGTCCCTCAGACGTGCGTGAGATAGATCATGAATTATGCAAACATGCAAATGAGCGCAGGGTCAAAAGTCTTGTCCGGACTCTAACGGCTGGTGTTAAATGTGGCCATTACTGATGCTAACATTGTTATTGTTATTGATGACCAAAACAATCGCATTAGCTCTGCGATGCATCACATGGATCAGGTGACAGATTATGAATTCTAGAGGAGGTGATGGGGTCCAGTTGAGGGGGAAGGAGAGGCGGGAGGCGTGACCTGATTATCGACAACGTTGTCATCGGCCTGACAGTGTTTTCCGTCACATGGAGTGACAGAATGACATTTCTGAAGGTTAGTCATCCAGCCTGTCTCCGGGTCACTTCCTGATGATGTCATCTGTCTAACGGATTGACAGTTTTTAAAGGTTTCTTCATTATGGGGAGCAGAAACACTATGTTGATTAATTCCAGTAACACTTTATCAGCGAATGTCATGAGTTTGAGATCCAGTACGAACTGTGTCTGAATATATCATTTAAAAAACACACCTAGCTGATCTGTAAAGCCTAAATTTAAAGACAGTAGCTTTTAATGACCCATTAAAATCATTTATCTTTATTAGTCAGTGTAAGTTTTATTATTAATATGGATCATACCCCAAATTATAAGTCCTAATTAATTTTTACTTAATCAGAACTTGATACTGATTAAATTATTATTTGAGACAAGATTAGTGTCTCAGAGTTGCTTCAGTCCAAAATTCAAGTCCAAAATTATCTATTTTTTTTTAAATGTCAAGTGCAGTATTTGATTTGATCTGCATTAGATGAAAAATTTCATCTAATATTATAAACCTGATGTTTAAACGATGGTTATGCAATAGAAAAACTATAAATAAATAATCAGAAAGAAATTGTATGGCATTGATTTAATGGTTCAGTCATACAGCTTCACACTAGATTATGATACATATAAACCACTGGGTAACAATTTTCAGAGAACCCCTCGATCTCAAACGCATGCCGGAAATATTTTAACGTTCACGTGCAAATGGCTTTTTGTTTGTTGTGCAGAAGTGAATAGAAGTGAAGTGGTTTGACCCTGTTTTGTTTGAATGTGTGACAATAATTACCTCAAGTAAATGTTTAGATAAAAAAAACACTTTTCTATTATTAAAAGCTACTTATGCATTTGTAGATGAGACATTTATTTTTTCACTTAGCTTCTAAAGCTTTCTTTTTAATGTTTGGAATAGAACTTTTATAAAGTTCATCTTGGTAATATTAGTTAGGGAATGTTTTCAATATTTTAAAAAGTTAAACATGCTGTTAGAAAACTATTCTCTCACATTTTAAGATTCCTTTTAAGTTGCAAGACAGTAATTTGTCACGTACGGTTGTTCTGTTATGATGCAGGTTTCCTGTGCAGTCTACATAAGGAACGATGTATGTAGAATGTTTCTGAACGTTCTCGTCTCTGGTCTGTGCTGATCTGCAGTTGCTCTCTGGATTGTGGCCCGTCTGACCTCT
>JAZGTK010020715.1:0-10871 GCA_036877625.1 Ambastaia sidthimunki
AGAGTGTCTTTTCATCAGGCCATCAGCAGTTTGGTTCTCAGTGTGGACGATCAAAACATACTCTGTGTTTAATATACAACATGCTAAATTGTATTCATCCACAATTTTAGTAGTTGTGCCAACTAATATATAATATATATATATTTTGTGTGTTCACTAAATGTGTGTCCAGCATATTTTTTAAATGGATAGCTGGCAAAGCACTAAGCTGTTATTTTGCAGAACAAACACCACACTGACCAATACTCACATTCTACATTTACAACAACTGAAAAACAATGTTAATATGTTGGTCTCCGACACGTATCTGTACCAAATGAAATCTCTGGACTACTGCCACAATATTATTATCATGATACTTATTCCATATCAACCAAGTAGCATCTCAGCTGAAAAAACACGCCTACGCCTACAAAGCACTCGCAGACGCTGACAGCCTGCGTTTTCTGTAGAGCTAATATATATATTTATATGTGTATAAATAGTTTGGCCCACCTCATATATAGACTTTAATAATAGGGCCACCAAATGAAAAACTTGAAGACCCCTGACCTATTGCATCTGATAGAGACACACCTAAAGCAGATAATGAGGGTCTTCTGGATGAAATTATTATAGTTTGAATAGTGTTTGAAGTTGTCTCTTTGATGCATTCGAAACAATTCAAGCAGATGTTACACCTGAACTATAATCTTTGAATGATTTCTTATAGGCTTAATAATTCTACACTTCAATATGGTTGCTGGGTTAGTTTAAAACTTTGGTTATGAGTTTCAAAATCAAGTATGGCCTCTTGTTCTTCCTTGGTTTCAACTCCATTTCACAGACTCTGTCTCTCATTCCCTCTCTTGCTTTATTTCTGTGCACTCACTTTGTCCTTGTAGGATCAAGTGTCCTGGCACACACAGAGCTCTGTTAACAACAATAAGGGCTGGATGAGTGTGTGAGTGTGTGTGTGTGTGGGGGGGGGTTATGTTCTTATTTTTCTACCATTGTGGGGACCAAATGTCCCCATAAGGATGGGAAAAGTCACACACACCTTCATTGTGGGGACCAGCCAGCGGTCTCAGCAGTTTATAAGAGGGTAATGTATCCAGGCAGCTTTCTAAAAGAGAATGTACCTTTGAGACTATGCAACATTAGTCAGTTAACAGGATAGATGACAGGTTAGGTATCATATTAAGCAAAGTATGCCATTCCAGCTTACATGGAGATGGTGCTTAGAAAGAAGATAACATTTTACAGAACAGGAGTATAAGGCACTGAGGAATGTTACAGAGATGCGGATTAAAACACAATGTTACTAACTGCAGCTCTAACATCACATTGCTGTGACTAGGCAGAGAACTAAAATTGTTGTAGAGAACTCGCTTAGGTACTAAGGAACTAAACCATTCAGGGTCTTGTAGGTAATTGGTAGAATTTAGAAGTTTATACAGTGCTTAATAAGCACTTAATAAGCAAGTGCAGTGTTGACAGAACCAGGCTAACTTGGATACACTTTATCGTTCCTGTAAGAACTCTGGCTGCTGCATTTTGGTGAAAAAACATTTTAAGAAATATTGGAAATGTGGCAATTTGCTAACAAACAAGACAGATTCTTAGCTGATAAAGGCTTTCTACAGCTTTCATCAACAGTAAGACTCTCTTTAAGAGTAAGATATTCAGTCAAGAGTAAGACATTCAGTATTCTAGGTTGTTATGTATGAAACATTTTGGTCCAATAAAAGTCTCACTCTGCCACAGAATATTAATGTCAACATTTACACTATAGGACAGTATTAAATTGTGTTCCTGTAGCTCAGTTGGTAGAGCATTGCGTTAACAGCCCAGAGATTGTGTGTTTGATTCCCAGGGGGCACGTGTACTGACAATGTAAAAGCTCACTAAAAGCGTCTGGCAAATGTGTAAATCTAAAGTATGATTATGACAATGAGTGGGTCTGACACATGTTGTGAAACTCTGATAGAGTTTAAAATGTCTTTGAAAGCCAAACCCTTATTAATTGTTTGTATTATATATCTTTTTTTAATTTAACATTTGATTAAGATGATATTGAATTGTTAGTTTTTTTGTATTTATCAGTCTGGGAGACAGAAACAGTCTCTATAATATGATATTTAGGTGATTCTATGTTCTGTAAATTATATGTAATCTGTAACGTGTGACGGCTAGCTTCTTCCCCTCTGCTATTAGCTCATCCTGTATCTCATTTGAGCATGTGTATATTTTCATTCTTAATCTTGTTTTCCACTAAAGATAAATATTATTTTTTTTTTTTTTTAATGTAAGGTCCATATAGAGAACAGTCTTAAAATCAGCATACAGCAGAATCTAGTGTCTGTTTGGATGGTTCACTACAGAGACTTTACATACACTTAAAGATACACACAGATACATACACACTTAAAGATACACACAGATACATACACACTTAAAGATACACACAGATACATACACACTTAAAGATACACACAGATACATACACACTTAGGAATAAAGAGATGCAGTGATATATTTTTGGGTTATTTTTTAATACTGAGTGTTTGAGTGCAATAGATGATAGTGAATAGTTATGAGACAGACAGATCACAATGGAGTGATCTGAAAAGTCAGATCCATTTACCCAAAAATCAGTGATTCACATTATGACAGCATGTTGGGTAATAATCAACAAACTTCAATTATTTGAAGAAATTAGACCACATTTTCACTATAACTCTTAAGCCTGTTGCGGTTCATGCCTGAGAACCTTCCATTGCCTTTCAAAACTTCCAGAACATTCCAATTCCAACATTCCAAATGACCATGAGAAGCCACCTTTATCTTTCTATGACACTATTCTTTCTTAAAGGAAAAAAGTTCACCTTAAAATGAAAATTCAGTTATTATTTTCTCAAGTCCAAAACCTATATGACTTTATTTCTTTTTCTTTCACTTATATGTTCAGTTATATTTGTGAAAAAAAAAAAAACAATGACGTTTATATCATTTTGAATTTCACATGCACAAATATGAAATGCAGATCTAGAACAGAGGGAAAGTTTTCCAAATATTTAGAAATTTGGTCTGTTCCTTTCTGTCATGTGCATTCAAAAGGCTTTAAATATGTAATTCTTGACTGCCCCTGGTTAGCCTGCACTTGGATTATCTGCTAAACATCTTTTGTGTTCCAGAGAAAAACAATCATACAGGTTTGGAACAATGTGGGTGAGTGAATGATGACAGACATTTTTACATTTTGGAAAAACTAATCCTTTTAAGATAGACGTTTGTGTGGATAATAAGAGTCTTCAAATCAGAGTATAGGACAATCTAGTGTGAGTCTGGATGAAGAGAGAGAGGGGGCTGGGTCACTACAGGGACAGGCTTTTATGTAATGAATCCATCTTGTATGTTCAGTTTTCACTAATGCACTTAAGAATATCATTCAGGATGACAGGGATTTGAAGGCAAAGCTTGTTCTCACGTTCTCATTCAACTATTGGCACAAACCTTTCCTGTCGGCATCAAAAACATCCACATGTCAATATTAGTTAAGTTCCTTTACTGGCTTTGCTTGATAATTTTGGCACATTCTATTCTCCAAACAGAAGAAAAGCAAATAATGAGTTTGTCACTGAACACCGTAGCAGGGAAAGACATACAGTAAACAATTAACAGGTAAAATATGACAAACAACATAAAGATTTGAACTACATACACCAACTGTGAACAGGGTGACAACACTCTGTATACAGACTTTAAGTTATTCTCACAGTTACATATTAAGACACTGGACAGCAGTAGTGCTTTTTGGGGTCTTAAAATACAGTTCTGATAAAATGGGGGAGGGGGGCTTTTACATATAAATGTCTGTAGAATACACACAGCATGCATTTACGAATGCTCACTGGCATCAACAAACACACTTTTTAGTGTTATTTATGAAGTTGTAGTTTTTCAGGCACCAAGAGGGAAGTTTGGGATGATAAGAGGATGTTGTGCTTTGGCAAGTTAATTAATGTAGGATACAAAGTTCTGGAAACACTTCCAACATCTAAACTGATTGTAAAAGAGTGTAATAATCGGGTTCCCATTTATTTTCTCCATTGGTGAAATTGATGTTTATTGATTACATATAAAGCATTTTAGTTCAGAACACAAGCTTTAAGGTTAATAAGTGTTGATATAAGCTTTTCAGAGTGACATTAACACTGTTTAAAAATCAAAATCTGTAGAACTACACTACCCATAATTCTCAAAAGTGTGACTGCCAACTCCCATAAACCATCACTAATGAAGAAAACAAGCCTTCCTACTTAATATGACTGAATATTTATCAACTGTAAAATATATTGCTTTTGTACCCTAAAACTGTGAAATCAACTAACTCAGTTTCGTAATTCAAAATGCTTAAAATTCCAAAAGAAATTTTAAAAAATCCTTATGGAGAATTTATCAGACAATATTAATTCTGCTATAAAAGTTAGCGGTCACTGTTGTGTTATATAGTGGATGACTGGGATAACGTCCTTGTTACACTTTCCTCTTAAAAAGAGGACACAAGTTTTGTGTAGATATGTGGGTGTAGAGACAGAAAATAGAGATAGAACAGGATATTAATGAAATAGCGAAGGGGAATAATGTAAAGAAATATATTTTTAACTCGCTCATATTTGAAGCTAAATTTTGGTATGTAAAGAAAAAAAAGAAAGGTGAGAAAAAGAGAAAAGGGAGGAGAAAAATAAAGAAAGCCTTTTAAAGCATTTATAAGTCGCTCTCGCCGTAGAGTGCACTGGAGAAGGAGATGTAATCCAGGGCTCCGGGGGTCCCGTCAGAACCGACATACTTTGTCATGCGGCTGATGCAATACTCGGCCTGCTCAGGTGGGAGTTCACGACGAAGCTCTTCCACTGTGATGTAAGACTAAAAAACGAAAAGAGACACTTTAAACGGTCATAATGTTACAAACCGGTATTTCTGACTGACTATTTGAAGCTGTTTTCTAATGCCAATAAATGCATATTCCATATTAATGTGCTGAGTTGTATACAGTAAACAGCCTACAGTTAATAGTTATATTATCCCATATTACTTTGCAGAATAATTGTTTATTTATTAATTTTAATTCATGTAATGACTTATTAAACATTGGAGTTCTTTATGTTGCTGTTTTATAAAATCAATTTAAATTGTCTTATACATGATGTTACCACAGTTAAGAACACCCTTAACCATAGTAAAATCACTGGCCAATGTATTATAGTACTGAAAACTAGGATCAGGAAACTGTTTATAATCCATATTTTCTTTCTTAGGTTTTTTATACTGCACAAGAAGAACAAAAACAATTCGAGTTAAGTATGGTGAAATTTCCATCCCTAGACAGTTTAAAATTGTAAATAATTGTGTTGTGTTACTGATGAAGGTGTGAACACCTCATTGAATACTCATCAACACATTGAGCTGTTACCGCACATGTTAGCATTCTGATCTTAAAGGAGAATGTCAACGTATCACAACTGGATTATAAAGAACAACGTGTCCCGTTCGCACCTTGTCGGAGGCCAGAATCTTGAAGGAGGCCATGACCTGTTCAGCAGTGTCGGTTTCAGCAGTCTCACGCGTCATGAAGTCAATGAAGGCTTGGAAGGTTACCACACCTGTGTTGTTAGGATCCACAAGAGTCATGATGCGGGCAAACTCCACCTCACCCTAACAACACCACCACAAAATGACCAATGAGATTCAAGTTATGTATTTTTTTCTATGTTTTTTTAATGTATAAACAAAGATAAATTTAAACTATTTGGAAGGTGTTTATTATTTTTTGTTAATCACTACTTACCAGGTCGTAACCCATAGAGATAAGACATGCACGGAAATCATCAGGGTCCATCATGCCATTTCTCTTCTGCAGGGTAAAATTGACAATAAATGCACTTGCACACAATCGTTACGTGCATCACAATTTCTGTGACACTGACCCTGTCGAAGTGATTGAAAGAGGCTCTGAACTCGTTCAGCTGCTCCTGGCTGATGCCTTTGGCATCACGGGTCAGGATCTGGTTCTCTATCTCGTTGATGGTACGTGCGATGGTGGTGAGCAGCTGCTCCCAGCCCACACGAATGTGCTGGAGAGTGACAAAGATGAGAAGATTTGTGAGGCACAGGTAAAGCCAGATGGTTAATGTTCTTCAGAGGGTGATTATGATTTTCACAATGTTGTGGAATGCTTAAAACATTCATTACTTCTGTTAAATCTGTTTTTATTATTTTATTATTTTATTATGTAAATAAAGTGTTAAAATTATATAGGAAATTTAGTAATGGAAACTTTTCTGCTTTATAACAATGTTTAACTACATTTGAAACTATTTACTGCTAGAGAAGTATTTTGTATAACTGTAATTACAGTTATAGTTATTTAGATATATGACAACTCAGGACAAGTTTTACAGTTTCATGAATTTGTTTTATGCGTCAAAAATGCCTAAAGCCTTTTGAAAACAGATATGTTGTGTGAAAACATGCCAGTTATATGTCAATATGTGTTGAATGAACTGTAGGGCATGACTTAGAGACCTTCTGAAAAGTAAAAACTATTCCTGGTCTCCTATAAAATTATGATGGTAAACTTTCATAAAGTCATTTGAAAGAGACGTGTATGCAGCAGTACCTCCATAGTGTAGTTGGTGTGTTTGTTGTCAAAGATTAGCGCCTCCTGGATAAGCTGGTGGTCTCCTTCCAGTTTGTCAATGTTGGACTTGTAGTTAATGATGTTCTGCTCGTACTGCTTGAGATTATTCATCTGTTCCTCCAGAGAGCCAGTGATGTCCACAGACACATGGCCGATCTCCTAACAACAAATAAGGGAGTGACAAAAAAGTGAATAAATGTTTATTTTTAGGGGATGACCTTCCTCCATCTACCTACCTCCATCTTAGTTTGAATCCAGGGTCCGATGATGTTGGCCTGAGCAGCAAATGAGCGCCTCAGCCTCTCATTGGCCTGCTGCCTGGCAACCTCCTCCTGTAGCATCTGGTCTCTCAGGGGAACCAGCTGCTTCACCTACAGGGGGTGATGGAGGGCAACATAACATGAGAACAACAAAATGACATACAGAACTGTTTGCGCACAATATGTCACTGTACTAAAGTATTGGAGCAAGATGAATTTAAAATATGTTGGTATGTAAGGTGCCAAAAACTGAGATCTTAGATCATTAGATTTACTCTGCAAGGCTGTTCCAGACTACCTCTGGTCCTGGAAAGTGCAGTTTGAAAGTCAGTTACAAAAACAAAAATTTAGAACACATTACAGCCATCTGCCACCACCGTATGGAAAAGTCAGCTCAAAGGCAACAAACAATTATTTTCAACAACTTTCATGCAACATTGCCATAGAACAGCACTAAAAACATATTACAGGGACAGTCACCCTGAAGCAACCTGTTTCCACAGAATCATTTCCTAGTATATAGTGCTGGTGACAGACATGGTGCTAGTTACTACATAACCTGCCCACAAACACTACCTACAAATGTAAGACTTTCTCTACCAGTTATTCTATGTTCAACTTACAGCCTCCCATTTGTTGGTGATGTCCTGTGGGCTGAGGACTGTGTATGGATTGACTCCAACCAGCTTGATGCCGTAAGTCTGAGCGATCTTCGTGATCTCATTTTGGATGCCCATGATGGCCATACGCTCCTTATCAGCTTCTGGTAAGGTGGCCTTGAACTGATCATGAGCTGTGATCAAACTCTGAAAAAGAGGCACAGAGAGAGATCAAAGTGAGGTGAGACTATTCCCTTACATTAAGTATTTTAATATGATTTTAATATTTTGAGCGTACTGACACAGCAAATACTAGCAAAACATGAATCAAAATTTACTTTATTTACTTTTTGTAAATAAATGTAAACATTTTATGACCTTACATTAAAGTGAAATAACTTTTGCTCTAACTTGTGTAGCCTATCATGTTTACACTTTAAACTTTACATTGTGTATTGTGTTTAAATTATTGTTTGCTCTTATGATTTGCTCAGATTGATGAAACGTCATGGACACGGACCTGGATTTCCTCAATACTGTGTACAATGAACATGTCCTGCAGATCCTCCATGGCTCCGTCCATCCAGTTGTTGAAGGGCGCCGCCCTCTTGGCGAACTCCAGGTACAGCTGATCGATTGTTTCCCAAAGTTTCTCTACACGCTGGTGTAGGAAACATAATCATCAGTGACTAACATCAATCAAAGCAAAAACCTTCACGAAGAAATTTTGACAAAAGTGACAAAAGACTGTATCATACTGTATTATATAACCAGGTGCAAAATGTAAACACTTGTTATGGATCAAATGCAGGTAAAATTGCCAAGTAAACAAAAATAGTTCTGGCAAATGGTTCTGGGTTTTAACTTCTTCTTTATTGGTATTTCATCAGCTATAGGCACTTTTCATCCTTGACATCAAGAAAAGCTTTCACACTATCTCCCTCTCAGTTGTCTGCTAACACTGTGTAACAATGGAAAAACATTCATCATCGTAATATTTTTGTAACAAAATGGCCAACTTTTATGTATTTTTAAGGCTCATTAACTAGTATTTTACATTTTTGTGCTAAGTACACACATAATTATGTTGGCTTGAGAAAGTCTGTTCAAACTGTTGAGAAAATCTGTTTTGATTTAAACTTAATAGTTGTGCTTTCAAAGCAAAGCATCACTATTACTTTCAGGCATACTTCTTTTTCTGGACAAAACTTGGGTACGTAAATCATCCCACTTAAATGCACTTTGATACCTACCTCAGCAAACTTTCCTGATGGAATGTTCAGAATAGCCAAAAGGTTAAAGATTGTGTTTAAATTTTAATTGTCAGAACTCAAACTCCCAGAAGCCCCCTAGATTCATTTATCACTCACATAATCCTTCAATTATCTTATGTTTATGTGTGTATTATTTGGAATTTATTTGGAATAAAATGCATTTTAAAATATATTAAAATAGAAAATGGTTATTATAAATTTAATAATAATAAATTATTTACATTTTCAATAACAAATTGAAATTTTAATCAAATTATTACTGCCTAAATGAGCATAAGGCCGATAGTAAGTCTGTCTGGCCATCATCCGTCCACACACCAGCCTATCTATCCTTACACTTTTAAGCTTTTTTTCTTTTATACTATTTTAAACTTTAAGATTAGGCTTTTTTAAGCCAACATAAAGTTTACTCCTCTAGTTAAATAATACTCTTTAAATAACACTTTTTGCATAATATTTTCATGGCTGGTAAAAACTACTGTAGTACACCAGAATTATTTTTATATAACTATGTGAAATAGTGGATATGTTGAACATGTATTATTTATGTGGACAAGACTGTAAATCACAGTCAAATGGCTTCTAATAATTCCAGCTACAGTAGAAGTACAGAGTTTATTTCTTGTTTTGGGAATATTTGTGCACCTCTAGAGCATCTCTCCTCTTCTGGGTGAGAGTTCCCAAGTTGTCCCACTGGTCACAGATGCCCTGACAGCGAGCGTTTACTGTAGCAGCATCATGATAATCTAATTCACTAGACAGAGAGAGAGATCTTAAATGACACATCAGCGTTTCTTTGAAACAACCTAAACCCTGTTTGGCCTTAAGGAGGATTTCATACATATATTTGCATTGAAGTGGCTATATCATTATTTATAATGAGTTTATGCAAATGAAACTACCAACGGGAATGCAAACACTGAAGCGCATGTGATACATCTTCAGATACTGTAGTCGAGTGTACAGGAACTTGATACATTAATGTTAATGTGAGCAATTCTACTGTGTGTCTCTGCAGATGTACAGAAATAGAATATAATAAAAAATGATGCGTCCAGAACTGTTTTAGGACCTGGCGACAAGTGAGTTTGACTGGTGCATTAGTCCTAATCCTAAAACATTATACACTGAACTTTACAGTGCATACAAAACTGAGTTTTTGTATTTTTACCAGCAATTTATTATTTTGTTGTCAGACCACCACTTGTTACTGTGGGTCAGAATAGCTATTGGCTAGTCATGCAGCCCACCAATAATGTTAAGACATCCAACAGTCAGAAATACAGCACCCTCCAGCATTAAAAAATAACTCAGTTTGGGCACTGTAACTGCATGTAAAACTCTCTTACTTCAGCTCCTGGGCAATAGCTGCAATCTGCTCAACTCTGTCTTGGTGGGCAGCCAGGTCGCTTTCAAACGCCTCGTGTTTTCTCATGAGAGCTCTGATCTCCATGAGAGACGCCGTCTCATAGTCCTTCTGAGACAGCAGGTGCTCCTTCCCTGCAAACACAATCTGTCCAATCAGCAAGGCAGGAAATGGATGATTTGAATTTCCAATATTTGTAAAACTGTTTTTTCATCTTTTCATTAAAACCATGACACATGCTTTCTATGTCAAACACAGAAAAGTTAATTCATGCATTCATGACATGAAAACTTGATTATTTTAATGTCTTACTAGATGGCTGCAGGTTTAGTACAAAAACTCCAACTGGTTTAAAATGCAGCAGCCAGAGTTCTTATGAGAACGAGCAACACTACATGGGCTCCCTATTAAGCATCGTATAAATTGTTCTACTAAATACCTACAAAACCCTGAATAGTTTAGTTCCTCACTATCTGAGCAAGCTTCTGTCTTATTACAGCCCTTCACATTCTCTTTGATATCAAAATTCCTGCCAGCTAATAATGCCTAAAATTTTAATATCAAGAACGGGTTGTAGATACTTTTCATACTTAGTGCCCAAACTACAGTCTTCTCAGTGTTAACCAGGAAGCAGATTCACTGTCAGTTTAAATTTAAATTCAAAACCTCCTCTTTTTAATCTAGTCTACA
>JAZGTK010020716.1:0-10870 GCA_036877625.1 Ambastaia sidthimunki
TCTAGGTGTGATGGTGGACAGGGTGTGCAGGCATGCAGGACGCTGTGTGGACAAAGACAACACACACCAGTGTCTGTGTCAGAGAGGTTACACTGGCAGCTACTGTGAGCTGGAGGTGGATGAGTGCCGGTCCAACCCGTGCAGAAATGGAGGGGTGTGTGTGGATTATCAGGGAGGATATGATTGTCAGGTACAACCAGTGTGACCTCACTTCCACTGTAGCTCAATCGCAAAGCCTTGTATTAGCAACACAAAGATTATGGGTTCCATTCCGAGGAAACACAAGCTGATAAAACATGTAGCTTAAATGCACCGTAACTCGCTTTGGAAAGCATCTGACAAATGCATAAACTGTAAATATTTATTTAATGTTAACGTGTAACGTTTAATAGTACTCTATAGAATAGGGCTGCCAGAATCTGTGCACAATTATCGTGGTCAAAAGAATTCACAATAAGAATCATTTTAAAAAGAATTAATAAATAATACTGGCAGTCAAATTCATTTCAGTTTTGTTTATTTTAGAGTTTGTGGCTTTTCCCTTGAAAAAATTCAATGTTTTTAATATCCAGATCTCTGTCTTTCTCTATCAGTGTAAAGCCGGTTACCAAGGTGTGAATTGCGAATACGACGTCAACGAGTGCCAATCGAGTCCTTGTCTCCACGGAGGCACCTGCATCGACCTGGTCAACCGTTTCTCCTGCGCATGCCCTCCCGGCACCAAAGGTACAAACGAGTGTCTAAATTGTTTCACGAATCTTTAATGCTGTACTGTTCTCTGAATATAATTCTCTCACCTTTGTGCCCCGCAGGTTTACACTGTGAAGTGGACGTGGATGAGTGTGCCCCAGAGTTTAGCCCGTCCTGTCTGAACGGCGGTCAGTGTGTGGACGGTTTGGGCCGGTACACGTGCTCCTGCCCGCCTGGTTTCACCGGAGAGCATTGCGAGGGCGATGTTAACGAGTGTCTGTCTGGACCCTGCCACCCACCGGGCACCGTCGACTGTGTCCCGCTCGCCAACGACTATCAGTGTCGCTGTCGCCTCGGTTACACCGGTGAGGATAAAAGCCAAATGGTTCAGAAATAGTTTTGTTGATTAGAAATAATAACTGTTTATGATTGTATATACTCGCTGCTCTCCGGCAGGTCGTCGCTGTGAGTCAGTGGTGGATCTATGCCAGTCTAAGCCATGCCATCACAACGGCAGGTGTTCAATGAACATGAGCTCGGTGCATGGGTACAGCTGCACCTGTCCACCCGTAAGTGCAGTTCATATGCACGTGTGTGTGGGCGTGTGCATGCGATGAAATATTCTCTCTGCTGCCGGGCATTTAAAGGGATAGCTTACCCAAAAAGGTGTTTTTTTCATAATTCACAAGTATGTGATTTCAATCCTTTTATCTTCTGTGGAACACAAAAGAAGATATTTTGAAAAAAGTCTCAGTGGTTTTGTGTCCATACCATTCTGAGCATACTTATATCTTAAATATCTAAAATATCTTATTTTTCTTAGAAGCAAAAAGTAATATAGGTTTGAAATGACATGAGGGTGAGTAAATGATGGAAAATGTCATTTTTGGGTGAACTATCTCTTTAATGTCTCTCTTCTTACTCAGCGGACTCTACTTTCTATACAGTAAATACAGAAAGAAGCCATTTATCTCATTTTCACAAACTGCTGTGGAAGAGCTGAAGAAAATATTGTGATGTCTCTTAATGTGATCTTTCTCTTTAAAGCTGCATGTTACGGGTGCATGTGACTCTGCTTTGAGTTTATTTCCTTCTCTTAAGACTATTTGTTTTCTTATTCTCACGCTTGCACTAAAGACAGAGGCTACATATATCAGGTATGAAGTGAATCACTGATCATTGAAGCTGTTGAAGATATTGAATATTTTTTAAAACACATTTGTGATTTTTTTTATTTTTTTATTTTTTGGCAATGTGCAATTAAGTACTTTTAGGTTGTAGTAATGTTTCCCTACCTTTTCCTTTAAGTAACAAAACTTTAAGTAACTTAAAAATGTTATTTTGAAAGTTCTAGGAATGTCCTAAATATCAAATTTTATTAGACGTTGTATTAATGTTGGTTGTTAATACAATGTTGGTTTCATGTTATTCAAAATGTTTTTTTAGTTCTGTAAAATTTTTCTAACGCTTCACTAACAACTTAAGAATAATGTTTTTGATATGATACATAATGGTAAAAAAAGTTCTACTAATGTTACTGCAAGAACGTTTTTGAGAACTTTTAGAGAACATTAACTAGTGTAATTAGAATGTTTCCTGTTAGCTAGGGACAACACAAATGCTTCCTTAATGGAGCATTTTTTTTTAACAAACATTTTCTTAACCCCCTGCATGTCCTTTTTTTTCTCACTGTTGCTATGTGCCCAGACATTCCTTTGTCAGATAGCTCAACACTCTGATTCTGTTGCCATGGCGCCGTTTATTTTTGGCATCTGATGGTTGCTTCTTCTCTTATAGGGTTTCACTGGCTTCAACTGTGGCGACAACACCTGTGCCAACATCCGGTGCCAGAACGGTGGGCAGTGCGTGGAGATAATGGGCCACCCACAGTGCCAGTGCCGAACCGGGTTTACTGGCCCACGCTGCGAGATCCATTACCCCTGCATTTGCCATAACGGAGGCACCTGCATCCCACATCCGCACGATTCCAACAAGTTTAGCTGTCGCTGTGCACCTGGATTTAATGGACCAAACTGTCAAACCGTTTCATCTAGAATTCCCTCCACCTGTCCGTATGTGGAGTGCAAGGAACGAGCGGGAGACAAAGTGTGTGACCCGCAGTGTAAAATTCAAGAGTGTGAGTGGGACGGAGGAGACTGTACTCTGCATTGGAAAAAGCCCTGGAATAACTGCACGGCCTCTGTGCCCTGCTGGGATTTATTCCATAACGGACGCTGTGACCCGGAATGTAACAATGCCGGCTGCCTCTTTGACAGCTTTGAGTGTCAGAAAGGTTCTTCATCTGTCCCGGGCCCTTGCAAGTACGTGTCGCTCACGCTCCAGATGAACTCAGATAATGCATCAGCTACAGACAGTTTTTATTAATAGGGCACAAAATAGGGCTTTTTCTATTTTTAAGGTCCTAAGGATGTTTTTGGGTGTCATTGTGACATTGTAACATTATATATCATATATCAAATGCTTTTTTTATGCTATTTTTTGTTAGTAGAACATTGTAAAAAACAAACGCTTAAATAACATTCTCATAACCAAGCAATAATGTTAACACAACGTCTAAAAAACAGAACGTTTAGAACGCTTCTATAGCTTAAAAAACATTTTTCACGTTTTTTTAGAGTATTATTTGTGACCTAATAGCTAAATGTTAGGGAAACGTTCTTACAACCTAAAATTGTCTTTTGGTTGACATTCTGTCTGTCTCTCTACCTCAGATATGACAAATACTGTGCAGATCATTACGCCAACGGTCACTGTAACCAGGGCTGTAACACAGAAGCGTGCGGCTGGGACGGCCTGGACTGCGCTACCGACACTCCACCAAAACTGGCTAACGGCACGCTGGTGATCGTGGTGTTACTGCAGCCCGATGAGCTGCTGCACGACATGAAGGGTTTCCTGCGCTCTCTGGGGACTCTCCTGCACACCAACGTGCGGCTGAAGCTGGACGAGAAGCAGAGGCCGATGGTCTACCCGTATTATGGAGTCGAGCCGGACGACCTGCAAGACGGTGTGGCCGCAATGAAACGCCGTGGAAAGCGAGAGCTGGAGAGGGAGGTTATTGGGTACGTTTCTCACTGACACTTGTAAAAGGTGTTTGTATTAACTGAGTTTACATATAAACAACAGTTCATTCATCAGTCGGTTGCGTGTCTCCTTTAGATCGAAGGTTTTCCTGGAGATTGACAACCGTCAGTGTTCCCAGCACTTGGGCGAATGCATCTCCAGTACAGACCAGGCTGCGGCCTTCATAGCTGCAGAATACCTCAAATCTGAGCTGCCGTATCCGTTGCACTCCGTTGGCAGTACGTATAGTGTCGACGTACCTTATGTTGTCATGGCAACACATTCGTAATTTTCTGTTATGTTTCGTTAGCTAAAAACGTCAACATCTTGTTCTACCTTAGGTGATCTAGATGTCCCTCCTCCCGTGCTCCGTCTCCTGTATTTGGTTGCCGTGGCAGCAGCTATCATTCTGTTGATTCTGGTACTGGGCGTTTTAGCTGCCAAGCGAAAACGCAAGCATGGAACTTTATGGCTTCCCGACGGCTTCCTGCCAAAGAAGGACAACAAGCGCAGGGAGCCAGTGGGCCAGGATGATTTTGGCTTGAAGTAAGTGTTTAACTCTGGCCGCCTTCAGGTTCTCTTGAGAACTTCCTTACTGTATGCTTAGAAGTTGTAATTTGCTATTTTGCAATTTGCCGATGAGTGTTTATGTGCATTAATCTCTTACTGTAATCCCAGTGGATCTTCGCTTAACATGATGTAAATCCTAGGCATCAGACAGCATCTCTAATGTTCTCATTCCAACTTTCTCAGGAACATGCAGAAACCACAGGATGTGGGGTTGATGGATGGCAGCTCCACCCATCACTGGTCAGAAGAAGATCATCTTCCTAAGAAACCCAGGGTAAGAGACAGAACCATAAAGATGACAGTCTAATTAGATCTACATCTTATTAAGGGTTTTCACCCTGCAGTTAACCATGGGTTATCTTTTTTTAAACCCTGCTTTTAGCCCTGTAAAAGTTTATAAACTACCCCGGAATAATAACAATCCTGTATATTCAGGTGTCATGATTTCATGGTTAAAAGCACAATTTTAAAATTACAAACAGTGTGAAACATAAAACTAAATAGCCCAGGATTAAGTTAACCTAGGGTTAAAAATGACCAAGTGTGAATGCGCTTTAATGTATAATTAATCTGAACGCATCCTTCCCGCAGATGGAGGATAAGCCTCTGCTTCCTGTCGGAGTGGACGGAGGGGTGGACAGGAGAGAATGGACCCTGCAGCATCACAAAGCTGCTGACATCACACTCACTCCCCCACAGGCGGACATAGATATGGACAGCCTGGACGTCAATGTCAAAGGACCAGGTAATTTTACTCGCATAATCTGATTGGGTGAGAAAGTTTTCGCCTTACGTTTGCATTTAAACATTTGGCAGACATCTTTATGCAAAGTGACATACATAGAGTTCAAGTGATACATTTCATACTATGTGAATTTCCAGGGAATTGAACCAATGATCTTGGGGTTGCAAGCGCCATACTCTCTGGATCACGTTTCGTTTGAAAGATTGACTAAAAGTCTATTATCTCATTATCTCATAGATGGTTTTACTCCTCTCATGCTGGCATCATTACGGAGTGCCAGCAGTCCTGATTGTGGCAGCATGCTGGGTGATGAGGAGGAGGAAAGTGGAGCAGACGAGCCCGGCACAAACGTCATCACGGACCTCATTGGACAGGGAGCGTCGCTCAATGCACAGACGGACCGCACCGGTGAGACCGCCCTTCATCTCGCTGCGCGATACGCCCGCGCAGACGCCGCCAAGAGACTGCTGGATGCTGGCGCTGATGCTAACGCTCACGATAACATGGGCCGCACCCCTCTGCACGCGGCCGTGGCAGCTGATGCCCAGGGAGTCTTCCAGGTGAGACGACCCTTCCCTTAAAAGTCCATTTTTTTCCCAGAAGCATTTTTTGTTATGCTGATTAAAAGTCTCTTCACATCCTGATAGCAATTATTAAGTAAAGTGGTCTATATTCTTCTGTGGAAGGCACAAGGCAATAAAATGTCCGACCTTGCCTGTCAGACTCTGCATATGGTGTGATTTTGGAGAGCACTGTGAAGAAAGGGTGGGGTCTTATGCTTTCAAAGCTAGCTTGCTACCCTACCTGTTAACTCTGTATGGAGTAGCAGGATTCCCACAGTCATACAAAACCTGGAAAAACACAATTTTGGAAAAGTCCGGAAATAATGGACAAAATCATAAAAGTCAAAAGTTTGTGTATTTTGTTGTTTGTGAACAAAATATTTCAACTTTCAAGAAGTTGCTCTTTTGTGAGTGTGAATGATTTTAAATGATGAGTTTGGTCTATGTGGTGGTTTTAATAATTGTGAAAATTTCTAAGAAATTTCCGGTTATTTTTAGATCCTGATTCGTAACCGAGCCACAGATCTTGACGCTCGGATGAATGATGGCACCACGCCGCTCATCCTGGCAGCCAGACTGGCAGTGGAGGGGATGGTGGAGGAGCTGGTGCACTGCCACGCGGACGTCAACGCCGTAGACGACCACGGTGAGAAACACACCAACACAAATCACCTGCTGAACTGATGAGTGTCTGTGTGAGAGAAGTTCTAGAAATATCAAAGATGTTTAATGTTACGGGTTGGTTTGTTCTCATCTTCAGGCAAGTCAGCTTTGCACTGGGCAGCTGCTGTGAACAACGTTGAGGCCACGCTGGTGCTACTGAAGAACGGAGCTAATCGAGACATGCAGGACAATAAGGTACAAAATGCTGTTTGTTTGTTTGTTTACTTGCATGTTTAATTACAAATTCATATTTGGTAAATAAAGCTGCAAACAGTTGCATTAGTTCTGTTAAAGGTCTCCTCTGGGTTTGATTTACAGAATCTTTTAGAACCAGAACTTCCTGTGTGTGTGTGTGAAAGATATTCCTAGTTTAAAGCAGCAACCTGTAACTTTTGGTTTTGGTTACAAATAAAAAAGTTACCAAACTAGTATATAACAGATCAGTCTCCTTACTGTACTCTGATTTGCATTAATACGCTTGGCATTGGAGCTGTCTGGTCGTATTTTTTTGGAAAATATCATTTTGACTTTGTTTGACTTTTAACGTATACAGTGAAAAGTTATGGAAAGTAGATGGCGATAGAGGCAAAACTTATAGATTGGAGATTAAAAAAACGTTTAATCAATTGCATTACATTTAAAACCTTTGAAAGCCCTAGAATAAAGTTGTTTTGTTATCAGACAAAACATTTTTGTTGTGTTTGTTTTGTTTGTTCACTTTTGTTTGTCCTGTGCTGTAGGAGGAGACCCCCTTGTTCCTGGCTGCCAGAGAGGGCAGCTTTGAAGCAGCTCAAGTCCTGCTGGATCATTATTCAAACCGCGACATCACTGACCACCTGGACCGCCTGCCACGTGATACCGCCCAGGAGCGCATGCATCATGACATTGTACGTCTCCTGGATCAGTACAACCTGGTACACAGCCCTCATTCTGGGCCCAACTCCATTGGCAACGGCGGAGGGCACTCTATGGTCTGTGGGCCAAACGGAACCGGATTCATCGGCATGGGTCCAGGGCCGCAGGGCAAGAAGAACCGCAGAGGTGCAGGCAAAGCGGCCGGCGTTGCGCCCGGGACCGCCAAAGAGCTTAAGGAAATGAAGGCCAAGAGACGGAAGAAGCCCACCGGAGGAGAGGGACCGGGCGTGGTCGCGGTGGGTGGAGCTGGAGGGAATGTCACCAAAGCAGCCGGCGGTCTCTCGGAGAGCTCGGTCACCATGTCGCCCGTGGATTCTCTGGAGTCTCCGCACTCGTACGCCGGCGAGCCTGCCGCCATGTCCAACGCGGCAAACTCTCCGCCTCTGCTGAGCAGCCCATCGGTGAGGCCCATGCTGCCTCCTGTCAGTCACATGCTGGGCCAGCAGCAGAACTGGGTGGCCATGGCCAAACACGGCTACAATGGCCATATGTTTGGCCTTATGCCGCAACACCAAATAAATGCAGGCCACACAGGCATGCAGCAGCACCACAGCACCGGCATGCTCACCCCGATGAACGTCACCATGAGCCGCGAGCAGCTGCCACCCATCGTCACCTTCCAGATGATGACAACAGGTGGCGGGCAGAGCCTCCTCAAGCAGGCACAACAGGGGCAGATGCAGGCACAGGGGCAGAACCAGGGCCAGGCCCACACTCAAGCGGGCCAACACCTGCACTGCAACCAGGGTTTGATGTACTCCATGCCTGATGTAGGAATGCAGCATGGCCTGCCACACACCCTTCAACACCCCCATGGTCACAACCACACCCTCTCTCACGGGCACGGGCTGGGGGATGGGCAAGCGCGACAGGTGGCGTCCTATCAGCCACGCCAGAGCCCCGTGGATAAATACCCCACCCCTCCCTCCCAGCACAGCTATGCCACTGCCGGCTCAGAGGGGACCACCCCAGGTCACCCTGCACAACCTCCCAGCGAACACCCTTACCTCACGCCCTCACCCGAATCACCCGACCCCTGGTCCTCTTCATCCCCCCACTCCAACTCAGACTGGTCCGATGTCACCACAAGCCCCACCCCTCTAGGAAACCCCCGTTCACTGCCTTCTTCCTGCCACACACACATTCCCGAACAGGCTCAGCTGCAGCCGCAGTCTGTGCAGCCGGCGCAGTCCCAGCAGTCACAGCGCAGCAGTGTGTATGCGTAGAACAAGGACCTCTGCAGTGCATTCTAACCTTTATAGTTTAATGGGACTGCGCAGCTTTTCCGATTTGACTCTCTAGCTGCCAAGGAAGAGGCCAACCGTTAGTCTTCCCTGAATTTCCTTTGCCATTGGTGTTTTAAAGCTCTGCATGTTGTCTGCCGTGTTTGCGTAGTATAAATTTCCAATATCCTAAATATCAGATACCCAAAAGCCTCTTTGGTTGGGATTATAACATTGAGAGAACTGTGTCTTTTACGAAAAAAGAGAAAAAGAAAAGTTTTTAACAACTCTGAAATCCACTTTTACACACGGACAATCACACTGCCAAATTACCTGTGGTTACTGCCCCAGTGTGGGGCTTTTTTCTTACTGCAAAGAGCTTTTTGCATACTGAAGGAAATTTCACATTTAACTCTGCAGTCTCTCTGATCATTTTTGTTATCGCTGAAGCCCGATACACTCACTGTAGGTGGTACCAATTTACTTTGTCAGCCGTGTGTGTTCTCGCCGGGTTCTTTCAGAACTGCGCGCAGTTTTGTTGTACTGATAAAATGTTTTTAAGAATTGGTGGTACTTTTTTTCTGGTTTGGTGTTCAGTTTGGTAGCATGACAGTGTTTAGTTGAGGAGGTCGACACTCGTGCTTGTGTACATCTCAGTCTTGTGTGGTTCACAGCTAAACTGTGGTGTAAATAGTTGTTAGTAAAATGTTACTTTTTATATATTTCTTTGTCGTCTGTTACGGTTTATCTTCTGCCTTGCCAATGATTTAAAGATGTAAAAGGGGGCGTGTAAATACAAATGGGTTCCATTTGGGTTATTATGGTATGCAGTATTCTGTGGCCGACGAGAGGTTAGATCAATACCAGCAGCCATCCACAAGCTGGTCGCGTTTTGGAAAAGGAAAGGTTTAAACATTATCAGTGCTTTTTACCACATATTTGTAATCAATGTTTTTTTGTTCTGCCTTGTTATAATAATATTCAGAGAATTTCTGTTTGTGTTTTTGTTTATGTGACTTTTTAATACGTCATGTATTTTCTTTATTGTAATTACAATCAGCCTGTCTGTGCAACCGTGCAAATCATTTGCTAGTTTAGAACTCATACTTTATACAATTCAAATGTACTGTTTCATATTTTCTGAGCTTTATAAAGCTGATTAGTACAATCACATTTTCTGTGTTTTGCACAATAAAGCCCCAATGCATCTCCTAAACACCAAATAAACACAGTAGTATTTAGAAAGCAATGCATTTATGAGACAGTGATGATAAAATGCTCATTTTAAGGTCTTATCAACTTCCGGTATGTTGTATTTGTTCTAATGGGTGTATCCATGATGTTTTATGCTCCAGCTCAATTTATTGTAAACTCACTTATGCAAACATAATCATTTCTTTTGCAATATAGACTCTAAATGGCATCTTCATTCTGGAATCAATTAGCATCAATATGTGGACTGAAATGTCATTATGTGATGCAAGAAAACAAGTTCTGTAGCACTTATGGCCCTTTCAACAGTGTGATAATCAGTGAATTATTGGGTGTTAGTTCACCAAATAAAGATCAAACAAAGCTTTTGGAGCATCATACTTCACCCAGTTGTTATGCAAAGCTATTTTTATATGTGCTGTATATAATATTTCCTTTTTTTATGCTTATTGTACCTGTTCACCATATATATGCATAAATGAAGTAATTGTTTTGTCTTAGAATTTTGTAGATGCAGTTTGATTTGAAGAACAAACGTCTGTTTTGGAAAGAAACCAAACATGATGATTATAATAGTGGTGAAACACAAATAAAGGAAAAGCTTTACAAACATATCTGGTTGAATGAGTCCTTTCCTGCAGCCTGTACACAAGTTAATTATACATCCCATAATTATTCCATCCCTCGATCAACATTAAAGCTGTAATAAATTTTTTTGCATTGTAATACATTTTACATTGTAATACACTTTTTTTGGGATAAAAAACAGTTATTTAGCAAGTACATATCACTGTTCAAAATAGTCTTCTTACCTCACCCTTATTTGCAATGGTAAAGTTTAATATAATATAAATATTTTAATAATGATTTATAAATTAAACTGTTGGGTGTGATTTCAGTTTGGCTTCATGTCTGCATACATAATAAAAGTATGTAAACTGCAATTTTATGTTTCAAACAGAGACGGCGGTAGAGAGTAAAAGTGGTGTATGCAGCTTTAAATTTGTAGTTATTGCTACAGCACTTAAATTAAAAAGCCTAATTTTACATTCACTTGAATCTTTATTGTTTAGCATGAAGTGGCATAACATTTGGATAGGGTTACTGTGTCAGTGTGGTCCTGCATGCTAAATAAATGCTCTTAGTGTCACAAAACCAGAATATGACTATTTGTCAGTTTTATATGGAAGAAGTGTATATATATA
>JAZGTK010020717.1:0-10870 GCA_036877625.1 Ambastaia sidthimunki
GGGCCAGTTCTCCTCTGGCAAGTTAAAGCTGCAGTCTGTAACCATGACCATGAGTGGTAAATGAAAAGCTAAATGATTTAATGATAAAACTGTCAAAATGGATCATGCCATGATGTTTATGGTTGTGAATATGAGAAATTAACATGGAGGCGTTAAGTAACATAAGTTACTGATAGCAGCTCTAACAACAATCTGCTGTTACATGACTGGCTATGTACTGATGCTTTAATGTGTAGTTTGGTGTTTGGTTTGAATAAAATCATATAATACCAAAAATCGAAATGGCAGACAGATGGATGTAAAAATGTACGCTAGGTGGGCCAGATTGTGGATCTTCTGGAACGCCTGGTGCAGGGAACCACATCCAGGACTAACTTGAGACCGGATTGGCCTGCCGAAGACTGTATCCATTTGGAGCCGGTTGATCTCTGAGGGTTTTACTCTACTGAAGAGATAGAGAGAGAGACAGAAATAGAAAGAGAGAGAGAGAGAGAGAGAGGATTGACGTATGGAAGTATAATTTCAATATAAACATGCATTCTATTAAATGTTTAAGTAGTATAAATGATCCAATGTGCTTTTCTAAATGTTGTTTAAAAGGTTGGTTTGGACTGGCTAAAGTCTGGTGCTGTTCAGTGGTTTTGATCTTGGACAAAACCTGCACAGGGTTTTTAACTAAAGGACTTACCAGTTGCTTTAGGTGTAAAATAAGATCTCTCTTCGGGCCGCTGTCAAGCAATGGGCAATTTTACAAGTAAAAGAAAAATTTAATCCAAAAAAAAATTACCTATTTTTATAATTTGTCCATATTTTATTGTTTTGGAATTTGAGTTAGAACACAATATAACCCCACGGTATAACCCAATCAATTGTCCATCCTCAGTAAAAACAGGTCCCCCACTATCTCCTTTAATCCCAGTTTTAGATACAAGAAGTTCATTTTCTAACCTGCCCTTTATGGCTGGATCATGTGGTTTAATTTTGCCCTGCTTTGTTTTAAAATCACCTGCAGGGTCCAGAGTAAAAAAATAAATTTTGTCATTTTCAGATAAGTTATGTTTAATTGGTTTAATATCTAAGTGGTGTAGAGGTTTAATACAACCTTGCAATTTAATTTTAGCCAAATCTTGATTTTTCTTAATCTTTACACATTGAGCCAAATATATCAAACAACATTCAGACCCAGGAAAAATAACAAATATACTATAATTATCACAATTTTCTAGGACATGATAGGCTGTCACTATATTACCTGATCCACAATAATAACCAAGGCCTCTCCGCTTTTTCTGTTCTTTATCCCTCAAAACTATATATATAAAACATGGAAAATTACTTTTAAATCTAATATTTTCATGCGGTATAATTTTTTTATTTTTAATACATATAGGATCAGGATTAGATTTTAACCGTTCTAAAACATTAAGAAACATTTTTTCATCTTCTAAATGTGAAGTAAGTCCATTTAAATTAAATCCTAAATTAATTTTATTAGATTTTTTGTTAATAAAAATTTTATTTTTAATTTTTTCTTTTAAAGAATTACAATTACTTGTAAAACTGCCCATCTAAATCAGAAAAAACAAAGAGATTTAGGAAAAAGGATTAACATTATTTGTAAATATTGTCAATATCTAGTGAATATTTTAAAGGTAAAACATATTCTTAATAAAAATAATGAACTTAAATTACTAATAATAATAATAATATGGATCCATACCAATTGAATAAAGTCTTCAAACATTTTGACAGTGACAAAATTCACTGATGGTTTATAAACGTTCATTCTGTAGGTGTGGCCTGAGGGCGGTGAGTTTACTGAAAAATAAAACTCATCACAGATTTTTACAGTACCAGATGCTATTCATTCTACTCATAACAATGATATCTGTGCCATCAAAGTATGCAGGTAACAGGGTGTAACAGCCTTTTCATTTCTGATGCACTTTCAGAATCTGTATCAGCTAATATAAACTGACTGAACAAAATTCACTATATGAAATAACAGGACTGGACATTCCAGTGTTTAGATTATTTTGGGTTTCATATTTCATCATTTCGAATAACGAACATGATTTTGCAATATTGCCTTGGTATGATGAAAGAAGCACACAGAGAAACTGATTCAAAAGAGAAGCAGTTTAAAAGTATGCACATTTAAAAAAAATGCCTGTGAGAAAACGTTCAGAATACGTTTGCTTTGTGTGATGTTGCTGTGTGTGAACCGTCAGAAGGATGAGAGTTCAGTCTCAGTGTGTTTTGAGCAATATTTTCTTATGAAGTTTGTGTCAGATACCAAACAAGAAGTATAATGGCAACCACAAGTTACTATCGAATCTGCTTATGAACTCAGTTACTGGGTGGGATGGTTTTATTTATCCCCATTTTCCTAATGTGAAATTAGTCTTGTGCTCTTCATTGGCACTACTGAAAAAGCAAGAATGAAACTGACTGAGATTTTACTGACACACAGAAACGAAACAAAATTTTATTGCTGAAAAACTAGAACAACAAACAGGTGTGACGAGGTTGAACGTCTCTGTTTCTCGTAAGGGCCGTGTGTTCATCTGAAAGGTGACACGTGAATAAAGAATGTGTTCTGATCATTTCTATTAATAAGTTCAGTGGTGAATTAGATAATAAACAGGGCGAACAAAAGATGTGTAAAACCTGTACATGAAATTTACTTGAGTTTATAATACGTGTATTATGCGGGTTGTTTAAAGCGTTCACACTAATGAACATTTGATTGACATTAACAGTCACACAAGCATTCCAAAAAGACAAGGAAAAAATGATCTAGATACACAAGCAAAAAAAGCCGTCAGAGGGTTTATATTTGCCTCATATATGTAGGTTTCTTTATTTAATTGGGTACACTTATTATTTTCTAATGATTATTATATGCCTAAATTTGTGTGTGTCCAAGTCTCCTCTTCTAAAGCGTCCTGTCCTGATCAGAGGACAGATATATTGCCATACACACATACAGCTGTAGTGTTTTACTAATGAAATTCCAATTATCATCCACTAGAGGGAGACAAACGCGCTTTTGGGTGGGATAATTAAAACACTTGCGCATCTCAGACTTTCACGCTTTGCCTTGAGACTAACCAGATATCATTAAGTCATAATTTCTCAATCATAGTTGTGCATTTGAAGTAAGAGAGCTCACACATATAAACATTTCAGTCTGTAACTGATTCAGCTGTATAAAACAGATATATTCTGGTAAATATGGCAGCTGTAGATCTTCAGATAGGGATTTGTACGACATAATTTCTTACAATTGTTACAATCTTGCATTTTTTTTTATCAACAGAAGCAGGTAAAAACACTCAGTTCATGGAGCGACATTATATTCCTACAGTGTTACATTCATTCAAGTGTCAATGTGTTTAAGTCACTGAAGCCACAGATATAAGTGGATATGAGAATCCTAAAGGCCTTTTGAAATCGAGGATAGAAAAATCCATAAATCAAAGGATTACAAGTAGAGTTAAAATAGCCAAACCAAACCAAAGCATCAAAAACGTCCACTGGAGTTACAAAATTAAGGAATGGATCAATTGCAGTTGTAGTAAAAAACGGCAGCCAGCACAGATAAAACACCCCCATCACAATAGCCAGAGTTTTGGCTGCTTTTCTTTCTCTCTGTGTTGAGCTTTGGCTCTTTAGCTCCCCTGCAGCCCCCACAGTCACTCTTTCTGACATAATCTTTGCATGTTTTCTTGCCACGTGGAAGATTTTCATATACAGGGAGCTCATGATAGTCCCGGGAAGAAAGAAGGTGAGAAGAGAACAAATAAGACCCCATTGTTTGTTAAAAAACAAAACACAACTTCCCACACAGTAAATTTGCATGATAAGTGTTTCAAGACCCACTTTGTTCACCCCCGAAAACACGATGGAAAAGCTGTACATAAATGAAAAAATCCATGTTAAGGTAGTAAATACAGTCACAATGTTGTTTGTGACCCTCATTCTGTATCTCAGAGGGTCACAGATGGCCCAGTACCTGTCAACAGATATTAAACTAAGATGTATTAAAGACGAGATACTGAAAGTCATGTCCAAACTAGAATGTATTTTACAAACAACATCTCCCAGAAACCAGCAGCCCTCGACAGATCGCACCATGCTGTAGGGCATGACCAATGAACCCAGCAGACAGTCACAAGCAGCCAATGACTGAACGATCAGATGAGTCGGAGACTGAAGCTGTTTGAAGTGAGAGATGGAGATGATGATCAGTAGATTCCCAAAAACTGTTATCAGGATCATGAGCAACATTAAAGAGTACATTGTCACTTTAACTACAGTCAGACGATGTGCTCTGGGACAGGAGTCTGGGAGAAGAGGATAACACAGAAAGTTGTTTTCTGTGTAAATGTCTGTCTCATTTGAAGCCATGCTGGAACTTCCTTAATGCAAAGAAAATAAATACAACTGACAAAACCGGAGTACCACAGACTCAAAAATACAAATAAATAAGTAAATAACCATATACACAACGTACAAAGACTGAACAACATAAATGGACATTGCGCGGCTCAGCTGGATCAATATATACGCTCAGGGTTCAAATGACGTGACGCACTAAACGTACCTGAATACATTTGAATATGTTAACCCGTTTGTTCTGCAACTGTGCTCTTAATATCTCAAATAAATGCATATATTCGTTCATTATTTGCGTTTACCTACATTTTGCATTATGGAAATATAACGCAATATTATACAATTTCCGGATGCGCGTAAAGTGCGCGCAATGCTGTGAGTCCGCGCGACTGAAATAAGAGCAATAAAATTAACAAGAAAATATTCAGTTTTACCTGAAATTTAAAGGTAATTATATAGTACAAACGTTTAATGTGCTTTTGATATATAACACAGGTTTTAACATTGTGTTTTACGCAGGTTTATAACCATTCTGTTCCAAACACTTTAAGACGATTAAAGATTGTCAATACTGTAAAACAAAGTTTTACAAAGTTTGCAGTTTAAAATATTGTAAAATCTTCAGGATACTGTTCTTACTGCTTGATATGGTATCCAGTATAATCCCAGCTCACAATGTTAGGTTGTAAGAACGTTTCCAGTAACTAACAAAAATATTCTTATTTTATTTTAGTATAAAAACATTCTAGGAACGTTCAAAATGTCCAGGTTTTTTGGTTGTTGTATTAACGCTTGGTTATAAGAACGTTATTTAAACATTTTTTTTAGTCCTGTAATGTTTTTAAACTATCCACTAACTAACCACTTAAGAATAATGTTCTTGATTTATATGATGTATAACCTTTAAAACGTTCTACTAACGTTACGGTACGAATGTTTTGATAATGTTTAGAGAAGGTTATCCACTGAGAATGTTCCCTGTTAGCTGAGTCTTGTAATGGGCCTGCACATAAATAATAAAGCTTACGTTTACATAACCTTTAAACTTTTAAAAATAATTAAATATTAATACTTCGTTATTGACCACAATATGTGATCTGTGTTCAACACATTTACAATTGTCACTCATTCATACATTCAAACAAACACACACACACACACTTTAGCTATGATGTAATGTCTGTGTTTATCACACAAATACAGCAGCACCCAAGAGACTTATTATAATTTCTCACTTTTAATGACATTTGGCTCTCAAAGGTGATCAACTCTTACTGCTGACAGTCACTTGTAAAGAAGTTGTAGTTTTGAAGTCCCAGAATGATTAGCTGTCCATTTCACTTCAGATCAACCAATTTTATGTAAACATGAAGGATCATAGTGTTCAGTCACAAATAGAAATGCTTGTAAGACTATTAATGTTTTAAAAAAAACTGACATTTAATCAGTGTTGGTAAGAATTTGATTATTATGAATCAGAAGATTAAATAATCTGAGCTGGGCCGGAAAAAACAGTGATTGTGTGCATACGAAATCAGGTCTTTATTTTCCATTATCATATATCATATAAATATCATATTTCATATTTCACAGTGATCTGAATCAAATATTTATGATGTCAGGATGTTAGTGGTAGAATTTATTTCAGTAAGAAACTTATATTTGAATCTGTGTTATGACTTTATTCACTTATAATTAATTTTTTTTAAATATGTTTGTATTAAACATCATATTGGGTTTAAGATTCTCAGATTTGGGGCCTGAACTTTAACAGACAGTGTTACCCTACAAAACACAAATAATAAAAAACCTTTGCCACACATTTTAGAAATAAAACCGTTTGACATTTTTGGTGGTGTTGTTTAACCTCTACTGTTTATTATAATAACTGATCAAACATGTATGACACTCCCATTAAGATCACTACAGGCCTGGAGGCCCCATTGGTACATAATGTTTTGTTTAGACTGTATCAAATATTGTATCAGTGTGTGCAAGATCAAGTTATATAAGATAAATATTTAATCATACATAAACTAAAGCAAACTAGAGAGGAAAACAGTTCATTTTAAAGCATTAAACAGTTCAAGCTGGACGATATGCATTAATGCATTAGCTGTCATCTGTTTACCTAAAGAAATCATATTCATTCAAAGGTCAAAGTGTGTGACTGATTAAAGCCACAGATATAAGTGGATATAAGAATCTTAAAGGCCTTCTGGAATCGAGGATAGAAAAATCCATAAATTAAAGGATTACAAGTTGAATTTAAATATCCAAACCAAACCAAAGCATCAAAAACATCCACTGGAGTTACAAAATTGATGAACGGGTCGACAGCTGTGGCAATAAAAAAAGGCAGCCAGCAGACAAGAAAAACAACCATTATAAGAGCCAGAGTTTTGGCTGCTTTTCTTTCTCTCTGTGAAGAACTTTGACAATGAACACCTGTGGTGACCGCAGACACTTTCTCTGACAGAACCTTTGCATGTTTTTTCACAACATTGAATATGCTGATGTACAGACAGCTCATTATAGTGCCTGGAATAATAAAGACCAAAATAACACAAGTTAGGCCCCATTCTTTGTTAAATAACAGAACACAGCCACCAAAACAAGAAATCTGTAATATAAGAGCTTCCAAGCCAACAGAATTCACCCCAGAAAACACGATGCTGAAGCTGTATGCAAATGCAAAGAGCCATGTTAAGGTGATAAAAACAGTCACAGTGTTGTTTGTGACCCTCATTTTGTATCTTAAAGGGTCAGAAATGGCCCAGTACCTGTCAATAGATATTAAACTGAGATGCAACAAAGACGAGATACTGAAAGTCATGTCCAAACTAGAATGTATTTTACAAACAACATTTCCCAGAAACCAGCAGCCCTCGACAGATCGCACCATGCTGTAGGGCATGACCAATGAACCCAGCAGACAGTCGCAAGCAGCCAATGACTGAACGATCAGATGAGTCGGAGACTGAAGCTGTTTGAAGTGAGAGATGGAGATGATGATCAGTAGATTCCCAAAAACTGTTATCAGGATCATGAGCAACATTAAAGAGTACATTGTCACTTTAACTACAGTCAGACGATGTGCTCTGGGACAGGAGTCTGGGAGAAGAGGATAACACAGAAGATTTTCAGTCTCATTTGGAGTCATTGTTTCTGCCTGAGGTTCAAATTGATATGCAAACTCAAAACTCAAAATGTCCGATGTAAACGTAAAAGGCCACAGAAATATTGACCAAATTGTGCACTGAGTTATTTCATAAATTACAACATGATAAAGATTGATATTAAAAGAAAGATTAATATACAAACAGTACATGCCCATTCAATATAACATCTGAAATAGACTTGTCTCTGTAACTCTATCTCTTTAAATACCCTCAGATCTGAGGTTCCTCCCCATTATGCAGGTAAATAATGATTACAAAAATATCTGTGTCTCTGTCTGTCAAATTCAATTCCTGTTATAACTCCGCCTCTTTTGACCTTCATCCAAACAGAGTCAACATTTTGGTAAGCTCCAATCTTACTAATTGAAGCTATCAATTTTTTATTACGTATGTCAGTGTTAAGGATTGTCTACATTACCTTATATCATAAAGTATTTACTTTATAATAATTGATGTTATTTCAGGCCAGAGGTACTTGACCTTAAATGTTGGATGGTGAACTTAACCTCAAAATTTCCTGCTGAGAAACAACATCTTAAACCAGCCTAAACAGGTGTGCTGGTCTTATCTGATTTATGCTGGTCTTCTAGTTTGGGCCAAACTGGTTTTCAGTTCATCCAGGGAACTAAACAAATTTAAAGCTCAGAGGAATGACGGTCAAATATACAGTAGTGAATAGCTGAAGACTTTTAATTGTCTAATAAAATATTGGGTAATTATTTATAAAAAATAAAGACAATAAACACAAAGTAATATTAAGTATTAAACAACCACAAACTCTCACATTCCCACCTTTTGGTTGTTGTCCCCATAGGACTCTTATTTTGAAACATATTAATAGATTTTGAGTTTCCAGTTGTCTTTGATTCTTCATTCACTTCCTGTAGTTTTTATTATCACCCTCTTCACAAATAAAGCCTACAAATAGGATCCTGCAACTTGTCTTTATTCATTGCTGCTGCAAAACAAACATGGAAGTTTACAAATAACATGGGCAATAACTTTGCAAATATTTGATCATTTAAAAAATATAGGCTAAACTTTATATGACTGTTTCAGGAAAAATGGCTTAAGTCTCTTGTCTCTTTAAAGGTTTTTCAAAATGTTTGTCACCGTTTTGCATGTTCATTTAAAAGTGTTAGTGACAAATGAATTTTTGAATGTAACTCCATATAGTAATTGAACCTGAGGTCATAAAATCAGCAATATGTAATAACTGTAAAACAAAATGCAGATTATGTTTTTAGATGAAGCTGCAGGACACTGTCATAACTGCTTGATGTTATATTATTATATTAAATTAAGATTATTGAATTTTGTTAATATTATATATTAAATGAAGTCTTTAATTTGAACAAGTTTCAACCTCTCTCCACTCATAATCCCCTCCTCCTATTTAAAAAACTTTTTATAATTTTAAAAATGGGATCATATATGTAATTGTAAATTTATATTTATTAATTGACCACAATATTTGATGTGTTCAACACATTTACAAATGTCACTCATTACAAACACACACACACACACACACAGTTTTGCTGTGATGTAATGTCTGTGTTTATCACACAAATACAGCAGCACCCAAGAGCCTTATTATAATTTCTCACTTTTAATGATATTTGGTTCTTAAATGTGATAAATTACTTTTTAACTGTCCATCTGGAAGATCAGATTATTTCAGTTTATACTTGTTTCATTTTGTATTCAAAAATCCTGAATCATCCGAAATGTTCAATTGACTTTTTGTATCCTGTAAACTGGTTGTACAGCCTTTCATTGTTACATTTGATCATGTTTTCTGATTTTGATACTGATACTGTATGTTAGATTGAAATTATATATTAAACTACATCTGACCTTATTATATTGTGTTGATTTTGCAACATCAAACAATATAAGTGTTAAGGTCACATGGAGAACCCCACACACACTCTGTGTGTTTATATGAGCTTATTTTAATTTCCCGGCACATTTGTTTAGTTTGGTAGATGTTATGATGCTTTCATTGTTTAAAAGCCAGATTTAATTAACAGTCACTATTGCAAATATTAAAAAAAAATGTTCTCAAACCTTATACTAAGTTAAAAAACACTTTTTTTTACATTGTGACGTTTAATAATTGATCATGAGAACTTATTATCATGATTTATATAAATTTGATTATCATGCATCAGAAAATGAGCAAATCTGAGCTTGGTCGGTGCAGTATATTTTTTAGACTGTATCATATTTTATCAGCATGCTTGACAAAGTCAAATAAGCATAACATTTTATCATTCATAAACTACAGCATGTGAAAGTACTTTTAAAATAAGAGAAGGATAAACTTTATTCTAAAGGATAAAAATTAAATATTGTCATTAAACAGTATGAGATGCACAAAATGCATTAATGCATTAGCTGTCATCTGTTTTACTAGAGAAATCATATTCATTCAAAGGTCAAAGTGTGGGATTGATTAAAGCCACAGATATAAGTGCATATGAGAATTTTAAAGGCCTTCTGGAATCGAGGATAGAAAAATCCATAAATCAAAGGGTTACAGGTTGAATTTAAATAAACAAACCAAACTAAAGCATTAAAAACATCCACTGGAGTTGCAAAATTGATGAACGGGTCGACAGCTGTGGCAACAGAAAAAGGCAGCCAGCAGACAAGAAAAACAACCATTATAAGAGCCAGAGTTTTGGCTGCTTTTCTCTCTCTCTGTGAAGAACTTTGACAATTAACATCTGTGGTGACTGAAGACACTTTCTCTGACAAAACCTTTGCATGTTTTTTTGCAACATTGAATATGACGATGTAGAAAGAGCTCATTATAGTGCCTGGAACAATAATTACCAAAATAACACAAATAAGGCCCCATTCTTTGTTAAATAACAGAACACAGCCACCAAAACAAGAAATCTGTAATATAAACACTTCCAAACCAACAGCATTCACCCCAGAAAACACGATGCTGAAGCTGTATGCAAATGCAAAGAGCCACGTTAAGGTGATAAAAACAGTCACAGTGTTGTTTGTGACCCTCATTTTGTATCTCAGAGGGTCACAGATGGCCCAGTACCTGTCAATAGATATTAAACTAAGATGTATTAATGAGGAGATACAGAAAGTCATGTCCAAACTAGAATGTATTTTACAAACAACATCTCCCAGAAACCAGCAGCCCTCGACAGACCGCACCATGCTGTAGGGCATGACCAATGAACCCAGCAGACAGTCGCAAGCAGCCAATGACTGAACGATCAGATGAGTCGGAGACTGAAGCTGTTTGAAGTGAG
>JAZGTK010020718.1:0-10869 GCA_036877625.1 Ambastaia sidthimunki
GTCCTATACTATTTATTCCACTGCTAACGTAAAAAGGAAGTAAAGTTCGAAAGCAAGCTGTGCTCTTACAGGCAATGTTTTGCTTCTCCTCCTCCATCTCTCTCTTGAGGTGAATAAGGAGAGGTTCTGTCTCACTACCAGTGAGGTGCAGGCTTTGAAGATCAAAGCAGGAGGACTTCAAGGCCAAGATGTACAGGGCAAGACGGCCAACCGCCAACTCATTGTTTTTGAGCGATCTACATATTCAAAATAAAACATGTTGAGGAAATGAAGAATTGTATGAGGAAACTCTTCTCTGAAAGTCTGAAATGAAAGGGTGGGGTAAATACAAAATGCTCCATACTTCTCAATGTCATCATGAAGTTCTGTCTTGAGGCGGTTGAGATGTTTGCTCTCTTTAGCCAGGTTATGCTGTGGTGAGAGCCGCAGGGCGATGTGCACGCTGGGATTGGGAAGGTTTTCGTGCACATCCACAGAGCGCAGCAGTTGTTTGTTGAGGGACAGGTGAAGTTCCTCATGATCTGATGCTGAAGGATGATGTAGAAGAATGGATAGTGAAACATCAACATAGACAAATACATACACAAATGCAGTAGTAATTATGTTAAGGTCCGTTGTTGAAGGTGATGGGTCAGAAGGAGCAATGTGCTGGGACCTGTGATGGGCAGTTCACTAATTGGTTGGAGCTAAACTCTGCAGGAAAGTGGACTTCTAAAGCCATTCTAAGGATTTAAGGACTTCTGCTCTAGGGTAAAGTTTATATATTGGACCTGGGAGAGATGACCCATGCATATCAATTTGTATCAGGTCCCATGTATTTTAGTGAAAGCCCTGACAATGTTCTAAAACAAATTTGGATGCACAACTGTTAGTAAAATGACATACTTTACATACATTGCAACAGATTGCAAAATATATTTTAACAGTATACTTACCATCTTTAATAATATACATGAGTCAATGATCTCTCAACATAAACTATGTTTGTAATGTAAATTTGTGGCATTGCACAGTTGTACAGTCTATGTCCACTGCTGTCTCAGCAAAATAGGACACAGTGAGATTTTCTACCTTCCTGTGCAACCCATAAAAATGCTTTTCACAAAATGAGAGGGCAAAGAACAAAGTGAAAAGAGTGCAAGTATTCTCTCAGCAAAATGTCTGCTGACAGGACAAAAGGAAATGACCCAATGAGCATAAAAGGGGTTGAGAAACAGTTCACTGAACAGCATAGTATCCTATTATAAATGAGGAATAAGGTAGCACTTTAAATTACAGTCCTGCTCTGTGTATATATCATGTATTTACTGTGTAACTGTGTAAATATTAGAGATTAACCCTGGACCTAACTCTAAACCTAACCTTAACCTGTACTAAGTACAGTATTTTGTTGAATAAGTACAATATAATTTATGGAGTCAAACAAGCATACACAGTTTGTCTATATATACATTACCATAGTATAATAATATTATCATCACTATAGTAACATAGTAATACCATCACTGTATCAAGATGCAATATTTTCTGTAAAGGTACTGCGTTAAAAATAACATAAGAGTATTACGCAATGGCGGGTTTTCTCTCATTACCCCACTGTCAAAAACATTGACAACAACTAGTGGAAGAATAAACTAACTGCAAATTCACTAAATAAATACTTATACTAAGTCTTACCACAAGGTTTCCCAGAAGCAAGCGCCAGCAGCGCACTCACAAAAATGAGCGTCTCCTTCATTAGTCTGATCTGACATTGAAAACAATACAGACAACTAGTTAAGCGTTTTATTACAGTGTCCTACAAAGCAACTAACAGGAAACATCAAACTTTATATTTGACTGACATTAATCTTCAAAACTGATCATATAATTATTACGATCACACTAAAAGTACATCTTAATTTTTTTGTAGTTAAAAGAGATTTTATTAACTGTGATTCAATATTTAGTAGTAATGTGAAGATGACCACCATGTGTAACCAAGCTGTTTCTTACCTTTTCAAAGCTAAGTTACAGGACAGAACCAGCTCCTGAATCCGGTTAAACTGAACAACTGACTTTAACTATAAGAGAGGAGGAGTTTACAGACGCATCCCGACATCACTGAACTGATCAGTTAGTTACTTATCTACAGAGTCTGTACTTTTACTATATCGTCGGCGTGTGTTTTAAACCTCCATCATGTTTGCATTTTTATTTATTTTTATTTGAATGTCTGTCAGCAAAAGTATTTTTCGTCTCTCTCCTCTCTTACGCGAGCATGTTTACTGTGTTATTGTAGTTCACTTCCGGTCAAAGAACTACAAAATGTACAGACTACAAATCCCAGTAGCTCTCGTTTACGCACAGTTGCAGAAAAGCGCCGTAAAATTTAGGCTCATGCAACTTGTCATGCCAACTGTCTTTGGGGATTTTACCACATTTCAGACGCAATTGACTTTCGGTTTTTGGAGAACTCGTAAAGGTAAGCGCTGGTCTTTATAATGGAAGAAAGGACGGTTTGTTGTTTCATGTGTTTAGGGGGCGTATGACGAGAGGATGTTTCAAGCTGCAGCCAGCCAACGAGCAATTCAAGTTATTCTAGCCCAGAATGTCGTTAAATGTCTTCTTGACGAGTTATTTTACATCACTGGATGTAAAGCTAAAAATGTTGATTTCTACAGAGCATAATAGACTTGCTTTTAATGTCATGGCCTACAGTGAAGGAAATACATTTATTCAGTTGCTTAGCAGATACCCAGCTAACAGGGACAGTTCTCAGTACCTTGGCTAACGTTTTATAAAAGTTCTCTCAGAGTTATCAAAAACGTTCTTGCAGGAACGTTATATCATATATCGAAGACGTTATCCTTCAGTTGTTAGTGGACCATTTTACAAACGTTACAGAATTAAAGTTTGAATAACTTTAAAACAACATCTAAAATCTGGACGTTTTGAACGTCCCTAGATCTTTCAAAATAACATTTTTGACGTTTTTGCTACTTAATGGAAACAGTTTTTCCTGCTTAAAACCCTAGGTTCAGTTATTCAACTAGATAATGCATTTATCTAGTACTAGATATGGTTAACTAGTAAGCAAACATTATATGCTTAAAAATTAAGCTTAGGGGTTTGCTCTATTTTTATAATACACATGGTATTTCTTCTTAAGATCACTTATTGAAAGTGAGTTTGAGGAAACCTACTGTTAAGTTGTAATAAACAGCTGCAGAAGCTGTGCAGTTGTGCAGAACTATTGATGTATTTGTCTGTTTTCCAGGCTTTTTCTATCCTCACTGCTCTGCTGCACCCTGATGTCTTCAGCTTATCTGCTGGTGCAGGGCAATGCAGAGCAACAGAACAGGAAGCAGTGAGCTGGAGTTCATAATGTTCTCCACACACTTCAGTAACCCAGACTTGAGCACAATTAGTGGGCCAACCAGAGGCTCCCTTCATTTAACTGGTGGATCTATGTCAAACACGTAAGTATCCTGTGTTCTCGTGTGGCTTCTGACCCATTGATGCTCATAATGAAAGACTTCAAGCTCAACATTTTTCATTTTGTTTGTCTGTGCTTTTAAAACTTAGGAGCTGGGAGAGAAGATGCATGAGGAAGCAGAGGAGAAGAACAGATGACGAGTGAGTGTATTTTTCACAGACGGATCTTCTGATGGATTTACTATGTTGGATTTTCATGACCCCTTTCTCCACAGAAGCTGCAGTCCAAAAAGGCGGAAGCTGATGGGAAAAGAAGATCATGTAGCCCAGCATCCAAGTTCTAAAGTGAGCCAGGGATGGTCTGTGAACTCCACCACCCCTGCTTCTTCTTCTGAGACCAGCACGGTTCAGCTACAGACTGGATCTAGGGCAGAGCAGATGGGTGTGTCCTTCACAGCCTCACCCTCTCCACTACCCAGGGTTCACACTGAGGGCTCTGGCATGGAGGTAGAGGCAGCACAGAGGAGACTGCAGGAGATAGAGGAGAGGTGAGGACATATTGAAGAACTTATTTCATACAGTAGGCCTACACATGCACATTTAGTCTCTGCTTGTCTCTGTTCAGTCACTGTATCTAAGAAGACCCAAATTTTTGTCAATCAAGATGTATATATGCAGTTATATAATGTAAGTGCAATACATTACAACCAATGTGCACGGTGTTGTTTAGATGATAGATTTTAATGGCCGTCATTCTAATGAGTTGTATGTGTGTTTCAGGATAACTTTGGAAGATGACAGTGATGAGGAGGAATTGGATGTTGAACCAGCTCAGCGCAGGCCAGTTCTGGTGATGTCAGACAGCTTAAGGGAAGGGCTACAGCGGGGGATTGGTGACATTCTTCCCCATACAGTCACACAGTCAATGTGAGTGTATTATTTTACTACAGATGCTATTAATGTTGTACTGTAGTAGTGAAATCTTGCCACATCTATAGCAGATGTTAAACATTATAAAGAAGAACAGTGTCTCATTTAAGGCGATATAAAACAGAATTCTTAAAGCATTTATTTGCATTTAGAATTGCGTTTTAACTTATAACTTATGGCATTGATATTTTATATATTCAAAGGATGTCAAAATCAAAGTTTGATTTGCACTGTAAGGCGTATTATTTCATTATGACAATTTTGATGTCATGTTGTCATAAAATTACTTATTCCTGATGTCAACAAGTAAAAACTGATATAATTGTGTGAAAGAAACAGAAGCAGAGATGACCTCATCAGCAGTAGAATGCCAGTTTAAACCAACAGCACTGAGCTCACTGTACAGGAATCCAGTGTTAAGTACACGCTTCTTCGCTTGTGTCTGTAGGAATCACTCTTGTATGGAACTAGTGCTATGGCGCCCCCCAGAGGACCCTCTCACTCAGCGGCTGAAAGACTCCCTACAAAGACAGCAGCGCAAGCAGCTGTCAGTGAACAGACAGACTCCCACTCCTGTACCAACTGTCAGCAGCCCCCCATCCCAACCTCTGTTCACAACAATCAACGAGCAAACGTTCAGCCCTCTGTTCAGCGGCCCGGCGGTCCTCAACTCTGGAGAAGAAGACATGGAGTTATAGAGAAATCTGTGAATAGTTTGTCTGACTCTTGATGTCCTGTGTTTGAGATGCACACAAATGAAGAATTAACATAAGCGAGAAACATTTAGGTTTGACCAATGGTCAGGTGAAATTTGCTTGTGCCATATTTTGTTTGTTTGAACCTACACTTTGGCCATTGGAAAACACTATTTATGGTTGGGACCATATTTGCACTAGCATAAGTGAGAAGTGTCCTTCATGAACGTGGTAAGTGATGTTTGTACTGCGGTACATTGGTCAAACGTGAAGTCACTGTTTCATATTCATTGCATAGATTTCGAGATTTCTGTTTGCTGTTAATAGCACTACACTGTTAGTATCTGAACTCAGACACTTTAGTTGTGTCTTTATACAGTTAATGCTATTGGAGTACATTAGTATTAGAAACAAATTCAGAATGTTTTAGAAGAAACTGCCATATTATTTGCATTTATTGCTAGCATTTATTATTTCTCAGAAATCTCTGCTTTGGGAACAGACAAGCCAAACCCTGTGACTTTTATTTTGATATTCATTTTGATGGCCATATTGTTTTGATAGTGAAAACAATATTTGATCAAACACAATGAGAGATCATTGTGTGGGCTGAATGAAATGCTGAAACTGTTCTGATCCTTACAGCTGGTATAACATACTTTTTTTTATATCTGCTGTCGGCATTTCCTCACACCCTTAACAGACCAAAAAGTGATGCAATATATTGGTAGAAAGGAGACATGAACATGCATGGGCCTAAACCTTTTGATCCATCTATTAATTTTTTTAACTAGGTAAAGAATGAACAGCACATATAGCCCAATCATTAGAAAACAGCTGTTATTAACTAAACAACAGAGAAGTAAGATGAAAATCCATTTGGCCTGTGGTTTAGACATGTTTTGCAGCTATTGTTATGTTTGCGTTTGTTCAATTTTTGTGATTTATAAATTTGACAGTCAAAATAAAAATGTGTAAATAGTTTTGATTGTGCCACACTACAACAAAGCAAAGACAGACTTGTTTTTCAATAAAATGTTGTTGGCTTTATAATTTTCTACTACTTATTAATGCATAAACAATGAAAGCAATGATTAAAAGATACAATGTTGCATAATTTTAGACATGACAGTTACAATGATTAGTGCTTTTAAAACAGCTTAAGAGCAAAGATGAGGTAACAAACACATCATGTCAAGCGCACAACACACAATTAAGATTAAATGACAGGTTGTAATCTGTGTTAAGATACATCCGTTCATTTTATAGTAAACTCACAGCTGCTGAGTTCATTTCAAAGTTCATCTTTTGACCTTTAGCAGGTCTGGCTCAAACATCCACCTCCAGTTCAGCACCATGTTCTGTCCTTCTAGACACAGAACACTGGTCACGAGTTCCACAAAAGTAAATGGAGGTACTGAGAAATTCCTTGTATTGTTTACCTTGTAAAATGATTGATGTAATAAATGAATTCTAGAATGAGAGTGTTGTTAAGTAAAACGTTAACTGGAGATGGTTCTTGCTGGTAAACTTTCTGTCTTACTGCTCCTGGGCTGAAGCAATCTGCCAATAAAATAACAAATGTTATAACCTACTTTCACATACTTAAATTTTTACATATGCTAAATATTACATATTTATATACAAATATAATAACATTATTTCATAGGCAAATTAGTCAATTACCTAATACTTAACATCAAAATACTCTTAACTATGATTATAATCTGAAAAACGGATGTGTTACAAATCATGTTGCTGTACCAGATCCAGATAAGACCCTCCGAGGCTCCTGGTATCCCTGTCCCACTTCACTGGACCGGGGCAGTGGGTCTGGCTCACTGCCTGCTGCTGGGGAATGTGGCTCTGGAGGTGCTGCAGAAGTTCATATGAGGCCAGGCTCTTGGTACTTGGAGAGTTTTGGAAATCTGGGCCACTTTGAAGAGCAGTAAAGAATGACTGGGATTCTCTATAGTCTCTGTACTGCTACAAGGAGAGAGAAAAGCAGGCAATTGTATTTGCTACAGGTTCTCCCACTGAAATAAGGTATCAGGGGTCACAACACATACAAAGTGTGTTATCTGTTTATCTTGATTGGTTTACCCAAGTCAGATGTCTCATCTCATTCTCCAGTCTCTCTAGTCTCATCTGCTGCTCTGCTTGGGGATTTGGGACTCTCCTGTTTTGTACAATACTGGTTAAGATTAGTAGTTAGTAGTTTAAATCAGTGTAGTAAGTCTGTGGTAATTGACAGTAAATGACAGATGCTGTTGATAAAGTTAAAATATATAAAGTATAAAATAGTATAACGTTTAACTCAGAGCATTCCTTTACAATGTCATAAACGTTGTGGAAAGAATTTTATGTCAATAGCAATGCTTTATTACACTCAGAATGAATATGTTTTTATGACAAATTTTACAGCCTCATAAAAATCTGCTATGTCAATCTGACCCCAGTGAACCTGTGTGTGTGTGTGTGTGTGTGTGTGTGTGGTTGTATGTGTGTGTTTTGTACTAAAAACAGCAAAACCTAACAAATCTGAGCAAAGCATCCTTTTGGAGATGTCCTCATTGCTGTTAGGTTAGATTATGTCCCCACATGTGTAGTAATACCAGTAAATTATGATGTTGTGGAGTCATTTTTGGGCCCCATGAGGAAACAAACTTATAAATCATAAAGAATGATCTATTTTAAATGTGAAGGTGAAGGGGATACAATATACAGTCTGTACAGTATAAAAAACATTACATCTATTGAATAAAACATGAAAACCCCTCTGTGTGTCTGTGTGTGTGTGCGCGCGTGACCTCTCCAACTCTGCTCTGAGCTGCAACTCAAATTTGCGTGCAAATCTTGCAGTGGTTTTGTCTTTCCATTCTGCCATGTTTTTCTGCACGTGTCGCAACTCCTCATCTCTGTCCTGCAGCTGCCTGCGCAGACGTGTAAACAGTTCATCTGTATCAGCGCCATCCACGTACTGCTGTGCTCCAGACAGGCTGTTAATTTCCTCTATGTGTTCCTAAAAATTACAGAAACATCTGTTAACAAATACACACATTATCCCGTATAAAATTACAATAGCAACTTTTTCTTAGTGTAAGGACCCCCTTTTAAGCCTGTCTTAAAATAACATGCGTAATAAAAGCAAATAAATGACTGATGTACAGTCACAGCCGTGAACATTTACAACCCTGCAGTACCGCTCCACACCCCCAGGAGTCCCACACACCTTGATGAAGCCCCCTAGCAAATTATTGTAACACACTTACTGTCCATTAATTTTTGACAGGCTAATTTTCCCTACTAGCATGGCCTGTGTGATAGATTTGTGTGTACTGTACAAAAATGATCAAATGCTTTCAAATCCATTATCAATATGTGAGACATATTGTAAGTATATGACAGAATGAGTACCTGTATGAGTTTCTCTTTTAGAGAAACCAGAGCTTGTTCCTTCTCTTTTGTCAGCTGTTCTTTCAGCAGACGTAGTTCTTGCTCCTAAAACAAGCATGTAAATGGCATCTGCTCATAAGCAGTGTTGTCAATCTACTAACATTACTGCAAGAACATGTTTCGATAACTTTAGGAGAACTTAAAAAGAACGTTAGCTAATGTTCTGAGAATGTTCCCCGTTAGCTGGGTTCTCACCTTATCGTGGCTGAGCTTCACTGCAGCATGTCTCTGTGAGCTGAGCTCATTCTTTAGATGGTTTATCAGCTGTTGTACGACCTTTGTGAGGGACTGCAGAGTCTGAAGAGCTTCATGCACTGTAGGACTGAACCAGAGAATATTTACTTTAATCACATCCCCCTTCTGCAAACTAGTTTCTGATTGGCCATCATGAACAACACATCTGGAATGTTATCATGTTACCTTCTTTTTGGGGGGCTATTTTTACTATTAACATAAAAAAATTAAATAGGAGGGGGGATAATTTCAGGCTAAATTCCAAACTGACTCTCTCATGTGTACACTAGACTAATTGTTAAATGCTTTGCCACAGCCCCACCATGTTGCTATGGGATACGTGTGTTTGTACAAGCTAGCTGATGGCTAGCATCAAATGTCAAACCGAGCACACCTGTCTGACAGGTGTTTGCTCTCAACAGTCAGCCCATTGTGCTTAAGCAGCTCCTGTAGGCCAACACAGTGAGTGTGAAGGTCCTGCGCCCAGTTCCTGCTCTGCTGCTCCAGTCTGGCTGTTCTTCTCTGGAGTTTTTGGTTCCTCTCAGGAAGGTCTGTCTTTAGGTCCTGAAGCTCCTTCTCAGCCCTCTGCAAACTCTGCTTCAGTCCTAGTGTTTCCTTCTCAGCCTGCTGTTAACAATCAAACAGCATTTGAGGACATTTTGAGGACTGTTTTGACACGATTAAATGTATAATAAATAAGTGAATCTCATCAAAAAGAAAATTACATTTTATTTTATGTAAGCAAATTTATTTTTGGGACCATTAGGATTTTTTGCTATATGGTATAAGTTTCATGACAATTAGTTTTCAGAGTTAAATAAATAATGTCTATTCATAATTACAGTAATAAGAAAAGATGGGGTGAAAAATACATTAAATGCATAGAAACATGTAGAGTTGTGACTTTATTTACTTTCTGAAGCTCTGTGATTTTACTCTGCAGGGCCAGTGTGTTCCGTCTCTCCTCCTCCACCTCCACTCTCCCCCTCTTCACTGTCTCCTCTATCTGCTCCTTCTGAATCCTACGCTGCTCTCTGAGAAGCTTCTCCTTCTGCTCCTCCCATCTCCTCTGCTCTCGCTTTAAAGCCTTATGAATCTGTCAGTACAGACAACATGAGCACTGAATAAGAACAGGCATGAATTTAAACAGTCGAAGAGAAAACTACTCCTAAAAACTACACCTAATAAAAAACTACACCTTCCATCTTTCTGGAAAATGCTTGTTGATAACAAACCATGAAATATGGCTATTTAAAAAAGGTTTCTCGAAAGCACCATGATAGCACAATAAAATATGCTTGTATATCTTAATGATCAATTTAAAGGGGGTTTCAGGCATGGAACCTTTTCTTGTGTTTCTCCTCTGAGCTCCTCTACTTGTCTTCTCCTCTTCTCCTCAGCTTCTTTAAGTCTCTTGACCTCCTCATTTTTCATCTGGAGAGAGAGAGAGAGAGAGAGAGAGGTGGATGTGAGGCTCTGCGATGTTGCTCTGATACACCATGTGATCAGGACAGTGTGCATCACACGATCTGTAAAACTGTGAGACTGTAAAACGGCGCTAGCAACATTAAGGTCATGGGTTCGAATCCCACATACTTATTATACAGTACGTAGGGGTTAATGCACAGTAAATCACTTTAGATAAAAAACATCTGCCAAATGCATAAAATAGAAAATATGGCATATATAAAAGATAAGGTGTGGCATCTGACCTGAATGCAGCAATGTAAAGAGTCCAGACTCTGTTTGTGGGCTTGAGCTTGTTCAGTGAGAGCAGCTGATCTCAGGTCATCTGCTTGCTGAAGCACCTGCACACACATGCAAAGCAAACAGGCCTGGGTTCGAATCTGACTGATGTGTGACAATTCTCTCAGTGAATCAATCATCTTACCAGTTTAAGTTCCTCTTGGTGTGTTTTTGTTAACTGTAATGTCACCTGGTGGATCTCCTGTTCCTGAGAAAGGATGAATAATCTTATGTTATCAAAATATCAGACATTAGTACTTAGTTAGTACTGGTTAGTACTTAAAGTATAGCTAGTTGACCAAAAAGTTTTGCTAGTCAGAAAGCCTGGTGGGAACACCAGCAGACCACGCTGGTCTTTTCAGGAAGGTACTGCTGCATATCTGGGTAAAAT
>JAZGTK010020719.1:0-10869 GCA_036877625.1 Ambastaia sidthimunki
GAAACTTTATTACCAACATAATGACCGTCTTAGGGGTCTCTAATCCAAAAGAATGTGATCAATTTAAAACAGAGGTTTTCTAAGTCTTACAGTTTCAAACCTCCAAGATCTACTTTGTAGATTTTATTACAGTTAAAATACGTGAATAATTAATGCACAGGAAAAAAGAAAATGTCAAGAAATGTGTTTAACTGAAATAAAACTGAACACTGTGAAACGGCCTCCACATAGGTGAAGACTTCAATAATCTATGCTAAAATATTATACTTTCTGTTTTACATTTCAGTCCTTTTTAAAGCATTTATGCGTTGTATTTTACTTTTTAATTTGTGCTTTGTGTTTTATCTTCACTCCATTCTTCCTCTGATACACGCAGCTGCTGATCTGAAATCATTTAAATTTGTCTGCATTGAGTGTAATAGATGTTTTCGTGCGACACTGCATCAAGGAATAAACATTTGGAATGGACCGCACTGGCAAGCTTTATGGTCCAGCTCTTAACTGGAGGGCTGTTCTTGAGCAGTTCTGTCAAATCCAATTGCGTGTCTGTATATCAGGGGAGATCATTCTAGCGGAGGCTCCAGTCCATGACGCATTTTATTAACCTTCAAGATGGTGGACATTTTTTGGACGTGTGCAGGCTTGTCATATTTCCCCCGTGGCCCTGTGGTGCAATTTCCTGCCCCTCACATTCTTCATCCCACACTCAATAATTTATTAAAGGGGAACAGTTGTTTAAAGCTGAAGAGCTCTGACAGATTCCCTGAGTAATCCTTTCTTTAATCTTCAAGACAATTCCATTTATCTATGTCTGTGCCACGCTTACTGCTGTAAACTTTGTAAATTAAACTTGTCCAACTGCATTACCTACAGAACAAACACTTCATTGGGCTTTGACACTAATGGACGCCTGGAAAGACAATCTGGAGAAAGCTTCACTGTGCCTCTGTTTAATACAAGGTGCTTTTCCCAAGAGAGGACGAGCCAAACAAGTGACCTTCCAGTATACCGGCTTTCAGACGCGAAACTAAATATCCCAATATGACGTTCCTCCGATATTGCTTCTGGTAGTAGCCAGTAATTAAGCCTCCATCATTGATTTAAGAGAACATTCCAGATGAAACCTGATGCACCAAAGCAGCGTTTTAATGCGACCCGTGCCCGATCCGATTTCCCCTGGATGTGCAGAGTGCCACTTCACCGCCTTGTATATGGCCATTCAAAAATCATTCAAAAATCCGGACTGTGCGGCTAATTCGTTCTATCAGAATCCCAACGATTTTATCTGCGGTGTGGAGCTCCGTCAGGTCCCCACGCACGGACCGGGACACAGCCGGGAGACGATGAAACAAGATAAACAAGCACTGAGCTCCTGGATGGCTGGACGAGAGGAGGTCAAGAGACAACTAATAAAACTTTACCAGTATTACTAGTGATTGCGGTTGTGATTCAATATAAGAAACATTGATATACACTGACAATCCATCTGCAACAGGGAACCTTCTGAGAACATTGGCTAACATTCTTTAAAACATCTTTCAGTTTTCAAAAAAACTTCTTGCAGTCATTTCATTATCATCATAATATCACTAGCAGAAGTTATATGTCATACATATCAAAAATGTTATTCTAAAGCTGTTAGTGGAACGTTTTAGAAACGCTACAGAATTTAAAAAAATATTTGAATAATGTTCCTATAACCAAGCAATAAAATTAATACAATGTCTAAAAAAAGTTTAAAATTTTCCTAGAACTTTTTAATTTAATAAAAAAACATTTAAGGAAACATTCTTCACCTAAAACCTAAAACTGTTGAAAATACAATATATACAATATAATACTAACAGACGTTTAATATAATTTGGTGAAACAAACAGCATTTAAACACATTTGAAATGCATTTACTTTCACACTGTGTAACACAAATAGGAGTTATACAAGATTTTCTTATAAAATCACTCCAGTTTACTGTTTGGATGTTTTAATTCAATGTACAAATTGTATTGGACAAATATACTGTATAAAAACAATAAGAAATTCCTTTGGGTAAAACACACACAATGGACCGTGGAGAGGTCGGGTAACTAATACAAGCCAGCTTATTCTGGGAAGTGGATCGGGCACATATACACTTCAAAAGTGGGTCTTTCCGGACCTCCGTGTGGACCACGCAATGAAATATAACAATGAGGAGTCTTATTACGAGAAAATGAAATAGACCTCCATTCCGGCTCCAAGCTTCCTCCACATGGAGACAGATTTCAGATAAAGACAGACAGACCTGCCGGCAGTGGCCGTGTCGGAGGAGTTGTGCTCTGACTCCAGCTCAATTCTGATTTCATTTACTTTGATATAAACATGAACGAGCGCTCCGACCGATACAGCGGATAAGAAAGAACCATTTATCAAGCTGGACCGAATGCAGCTCTTATGAAATTTTCTGTCATTGGCAGAAATTGGCTCTCGGAAGCAGTTTGGTGACTTCTGTAGGTATAATGCTGCATGTTCTGCAACAGAAAATCATCTACTGCCTGCTCAGAGCTCATCACAATGTCATCATTAAAGCTGTTGTTGGGCGTTTTCTCCGTAAAACAGGGTTTATTCCGCACAGTGGGGCTAATTTGGCATGACAGCTTTAAAATTGCATGAATAATCAAATAATCGAATTAAGCACACGACTTTAATTCCACTAGCAGGATGTAAACGAGCAAGTCCTGTCTGTACATGAAGCAGATGTCTCGTACAATCTTCTACCATATAGATTCCTATTATATCAAATTATCATATTACTTCCTAAGTAGCTTGTTTGCCTCCTTCAGTCTTCAAAGTCAGAGCCATTTCTCAGACTATAGAGTATTTGATGAATAGCTCTATAGAGACAAAAAAACAGGCTTTGGATAATTTCAACTCTCCGTGCCTAAACTGAACCTCCCACATCTAACTAATTCATCCTTTATCACTGAGAACTGAAGGAGAGTCTGTTTAACTGTCTTGAAGTATGAAATGCTTGTGGGAGCCCTTCATGTTGTGACTAACAGCAGACTCACTGAACAATGGTGGCTCTGAGTATGACTGCAATGCATTGTGGGAAGACTGAGGCAGTCTCGATCAAAGCCAACACTGGCCATCAGCTAATTTGATGAGCTGTTGACAGTGACTCACACAGACACTTGAGATTAATAGAACGAAATGAAATTCAGCGAGCAGAACGTTTGACCACATTAATGTCTGCACAACCTTCTTGACAATATGAAAAGCAACAATAGGCCACAGTTAGATCTTAGAGAAGTCCGTTCCACAGAAAAAAGTTGTTAATCAGTATTTTTGTATTGATTTCCAGAAAACAAAATCTATATTGTAACAATTTTTAAAAATGAACAGATTTTCTTTAATGCAAAATTGATTAGATTGTAATTTAATTCTTTTTCTTTGTTTTAAACATAAGGGAATTCATTATAAAATGAATTTCGAGAGGAACAAAACGTTTTGTCAATGGAATAATGAAATTTTAAATAAAACTGACATGAATAAAACAAAGTTATCCATATTTAACTTTAATTCTATCTTAAGCAATTCTCCTTATTGATTAAATGCATCATCTTTTTAGAAGATTAGATGTTTTAAAGACAAGAAATGGAAAAACAAACTGACTGAAAAGATGATTCTGCAGTGTAGACTTTGTCAAACCTCCTCAGGCTGCAGTTTCAATTATCTGATGGTCCGAGTTCTCTCATCACAGCACTGTGAAGATTACTTCATCTGAGAAATAAAAAACAGAGAGGGACGGGAGAAAATAACTCTCTTTTGAAGCGCTGGGCTAATTTCTTTTGTACGAGCGGCCAGGAGCTGCTTGAGAACTGAGGTTGGTGGTTTGCTAATGGCAAAACAGAGGCTAACTCCTCACGACCTGCGTGCCAGCGAGCCACAGCTGCGGAGCAATAATGTGCTTCTCTGAGACCTGAAAAAACACAGGGTCAAATCAAACTCAAGACTGACGATTAGATCAACAACATTCACCAGATACAAGCAAAACCTTATTTTCATGCTGAATGCAACATTTTATGTCCCAGCTAACAGGGAATGTTCTCAGAACGTTGGCTAATGTTCTCATTACTGCAGTAACAGTAGTAAAATAGTAGTTTTTAAATGTTACACATCTGATATACCAGATAGTTCTTTATAAGTAGTTAGTGGAAATTAAAAGGATTTAAAAAATGTTTGAATAATGTTCTTGTAATGAAGCAAAAAAAGGGGAAAAAAGAACATTCTGAATGTTTCTAGAACGTTCAAAATAACATTTTTGCAATTTTTGTTACTTGGAAACGTTGGGGAAACGTTCTTACCAACTAAAATTGTAAGCTGGATTTTCTATGACATGATGTTTCTTTTCAACTTAAATAAACAGCCAGACAGGCAGAGTTTTGCCCCTGGAGGAGAACAGTTACTGTTTCAAGGGCACTGGATGCCATGAGCAACATATGTGCTGATTATACTAACTGCCTATTTAAAAGCAGTTTAAGGAACGTCACAAAATGATGTGAACAGTGCGATCTAAACAAGTCAAAATGTAATTGTGGCACAGCTGTGGGGAGTAAACGCAGTTCACGTCGCCAATTTGTCCCTGTGATTGACATTATTTGATACGATTTTAAATTGCCTTCAAGTGGGAAAAATTTCGCTGACAAATTTGCCTCCGTTTAATGTGAAGTGTGCAGATTTTTGATGCTAAAATACTCCCTTCCCAAACTAATGCATTGAGACAAGAATGATGAAGATGTGTTTGAGGATGTTGCACAATATTGCCCTGTTTGTTTGGGCAGAGCCGCTTTGTTATACTTGATGAAAGCTGTCGGCTAACATTTACATTCATTTTAATGGACGTTGCTCCTCTGGACGGGCCACTCTGTAAGTACACACATACTTGCTGCTTCCTTTGCTTTTATGAGCCAATCAGCTGAGCTGTAAATGTCATGTGACTAATCAATGACACCACAGGCAGACAAAACCACAGTAAGCAGGGAAACAATGGCAATTGTGTTCAAAAACAATAATTATTTTTACAATTCTGTGTGATGCCATTAGTAGAAAATACAATACATACTTTCCCTCTATGAATGTTTTCACAATTTACAGAATTATAACTAAACAATGTCAACCAAACCACATTTAAAATGTCCAAAACACACATAGTGAATGGTCCATTTTGGTGGTTCTCAGTTCTGAGCATATTACCATCACACCAAGTGTTTAATACAAATGATTTATTCATGCAAATCATTATTTTTAATTCATGTGCCCTCGTAATCTTTAATCAAAATCTGAAAATGTACTTTACTTCTTGGGGGCGGAGATAGAGCCATTAGCCACTCCCCTCCAATGGTCAGTCTACTGTGAGCATTGAAACACATACTTTTCTGTAGCCAACCAATTCCATCTTGAAAAAAAACAAGCCACGCCCTCAATGTTCCTAAATTATGTTTACAATTTATGCATTTGGCAGACTGTTTTATCAAAAGTTACTTAAAGTACTTCACATTATATATTTAGTCAGTCCATGGGTTCCCTGGGAATCGAACCCACAACCTTTGCGCTGCTAACACAAAGCTCTACCAATTGAGCTACAGAAACACATCATGTTAAAACACTGGAGTCGGTTGCAACTTTTTAATTTAAAAGATCTTTTTTTAATTTAAAAAGTCTTTCCGCCCTATAAAGAGTTAATCACTTCAGAAATCTTCAAATGTAAAACCGCCTGTTTGACATTATCAGACAGCGGCTCTCGAGTTCTTTGTACCCAGAGCGCCGGCGTGTGAAGTGTTTTATCCAAAAAAGGAGCCTCAGTCAATAGATCTTGCCTTTGGCAAGCTCATTCCCAAAGTCCATTATAGCATTCATTTCCACCCCACAAACAGCACTTAAAATTCATGCACCCACTTCACACCCCATCTCAGAGAAAAGATATCATCTCTGTTGCTTACTGCCACCAGCATGAGCTGGAAATCCCCCAGTTTTCAGCATCAGGGGCCCATAAAAAGACCGTTTTTGGGAGCTCTGAGAACGGCACCTAAAAGGGACGCTTTGTAATTTTTCTCTAGCAGGAACTTTAAAAAGCGGCTTGTTTTGCGGACCAGTGCGATAAAATTGTGTAAAGGGCTGAACAAATTGCTTATTCGAAATATTCCCTGGAAATAGTCGATACGGGTGCTAAGCTGTGCTTAGCGGTCAAACACTTAAGAGTTCACATTTGTGCCCTTTCAGAGGGTTCAGACAGAATTATTTGTGGTAAAATAAGATAATGTCTTTGGTGCAGCATCCTCTGAAATCTCATCTTGCTGGGGAGTAAATGTCAGGTGCACAGTGATCATTTTATAAATAACTCAATGATGTGAATGTTTTACCTCCCAATCTTTCTGTGTCCCTGATACAGTATTCAACAATCTCATCAGCTGAGTTTGAGTCTGATTATTATCTACATTAACCAGATATGATCACACACTTTCCTTTAGAACAACAAACACAAGATTTTTGGAGTCAGGATCAAATTGACAAATGTAATGACACAGAACAATGTTACATTTGTGCCTTCTTTCTATATTCAGAATTCAGTGGATCAACAGTGCATAAAGAATTAAAGTTTGCTTGAATCAGAAGATTTCAGTGTTTTGAGGCAATTTAAAGAAAAAAATTGAGGGTGTGGCTTATTGTTTCACATGAAATTCATTGGCTGTAGAAAAGTAGGCGTTTCAAAGCGCGCAGCAGACCACTGTTGGAGGGGAGTGGCTAACGGTTAATGGCCCCACCCAAGCGGTCAGACTGACGTCATCAGAGATCAGCTGAAATGAAATACAAAAAAGTATTCAACTCACTTCAGGTAAAAAAAAGGTCTTGCTTGACCAATGACCTTTAACTTGACTTGAACAGTTCTGACTTACAAAACTGTTTGTAAGTCAGTATTTCCTAAATAACAGCAATGGACTCATGGATGTGCTTATAAAAAAGCAGGAAAACAGTTACACAAGATTTTTTAATAATTATACATTTCCTGAGGTGATGTGAAATAGGCATCAATTTAAGAGCCCAATTGAGCTCTTCATATCCTTTCCTATAATGATTCCCACTTCCACAGAGTTTCGGAATTGCTTTTTCTGAATAACTGAGGAGAGGGAGACATCTTGCTCGACATTTCTCGCCTCAGGAGCTGTGTTTTTCAGACGCACCAACCCGGGAGCAAAACAAACCAGGAGACTATGTACAAAGATGAAGAAATATAGAAAAGGAGAAGTGATGAAGGAAACAAAAGCAAAAAAATGAATAATTCATCAACAATTCCCCCTCGCTCTGCAAGGGGGCCGATGAATACCGAGATATCTCTGGTTTTAGAAGCCTGTTTGGGTTGGTGAAATACACGTTCCTGACAGAATGAACCAAGCCACACAGAATTACACAGATAAAAACCAGAAAAAAAAGCGCAGGCAGATTTTGAGGTGCACAGACTGTCAGCTAGACTCACTGTACACATTTCTGCAAGTGCCTGTCTTCATACTTTTAGGGTCCCTTTAGTTTAATGATCTAAAATAATCTCTTTATAAATAAATATAAGCTTGTTTGCATATGTATTCAGTTTCTATTGTGGCACCTTCCTGTAGAAATGACAGTATTGCTCTACTCAGAAATTCTCTCAAGTAATTCACAGACTAAAACTGTTTTTTTCACTCAAATTATTTTGCATTTCACACCATTGCGCCCTCAGCCTTAACAAGATGAATGTCTGATAAAGTAAGAAGGCTGTTTCACTGTACCTCCATCATACATGCTTTGCACACACAGAACCTTGAACCGTTGGTTTAAAACCTCTGATCTAATCTGACCAGAGTCTTTCACAGCTGGGTCACTGTTGTGGCTTTCTTCAAAATGCAGATATGTCCCTACATGTTACTTTTTCAGAAGTGCCTTCTCGTGCACCACCATCCCCTGCGGGCCAGCGTTGATGTGCGACTTACGCACAATTGCTCTGTTCTCAGCTTCATAGGTCCCACAAAGAGATGTTTGTTTTCTCAGTAGCTTTTATCGCAAGTCTTTCTCTTGTTTGTGTGGAGTTCTGAGGGCCGACCTTTTCAAAGAGAAGCTTTGGTGACAGCTGTCCTAAAACAAATACTTTCAGGAATTTTGAACAAACAACATACAGTATAGTTTTTGTACATCCAAAGTGGCTTACAGTACATTCGAGCTATACAATTTATCAGTATGTGCATTCCCTGGAAATTGAACCCACAACCTTTTCTCGGCTAACACAACGCTCGACCAGTTGAGCTACCAGATCACAAACATGTGCCTTTAAAATTGTGACATATACATTTAAATTTGTAGTTACTGTAAACATATTAGTTTTATCAAAATGTTTTAATGCGAAATATTCACAATATTGGAATCTAAAATAGTTAAAAGTAATTCGATATAAAACATGCTGAAATGTTGACTAAATATAAGCCATTTAGATTTTTCGATACTTTACTTCAAAACTATTTTTGTGATATGTGTGCATGGGCAGATTAAAATGAAACAGGAAAAAATAATTATCTCAGCTGGAATTAAACTAATACTGGCCACATAAACACACACGCATGTAAAAATAACTCTTGGTCTCATTTAATTTAATCATGTGCAGTGATTCCACACATTAGGAACAAACTGTCTTAGCTTAAAATTAACATGTAAACGTTATTCAAAAACAAATCTAACACAATAGAGTCAACAAAACTAAATTTAGACTTTAATAGAATCATTAATGTAGTGTTTTCTGGTCTAAACAACATCATAACCATTTTAAATTATTTTACGTGGGCCAGTCATCCACCTAAGCAAATCCACAACAGTAACAACCTGAACCATCAACATAACAAAAACACAAAACAGAACATTAAACATTAAAGCAGGGCAGACAATCATTTTTTAGAAATATATTTTGTTATGCTGGTTGAAAGTCTCCTCACGTCCTGATAGCATCACTAAGTAAAGAGGTCTAAATATGTTTATACAATTATATATTTATACATTCGGTCTGAATGCAATGATAGCATGTCCTGCTTGCCTGTCAAACTATGTGTTTATATTCCTCCATGAACTATTGGAGGAGGCGTGGCTTTTGATCTTATGCTTTCAAGGCTGACATTGCTAGCATTGCCTACCCTACCTTTACACCTTATTTACATCTTCTCTGCTTACCTTATCCCACGCAAAGCATGCTGGGAAGTGGAAGTCCTCTGCCCAGCTTCAGCAATGCTTATTTAGATAAGATTTTACCTGAACCTGAACAAATTGTGACAATATTCCCAAGAATTGTTAAATTATTTTAATTAGGTAAATCTGTTTTCATGAACGTGGACTACCTGCAGGCCACATCTTCAAACAGTGTGCAGCACTTCCAAAAGCAGGTGAACCAGTAGAAGTCTGGATGATCTTGCTGTGTTCTGTAGACACTCTGGTCCTGCCACGTCAAGGACGAAACGCAGCATCTTGCTCTCATTCCTCTCAATTAAACATTCATTGGGCACATTAGCTCAGACAAGCCGGGCCAGGAGATACTGAGCCAGAGCAAATGTGATCCATCTGAACACTGTGATGCTAAGAACCTCTGAGAACCAGCTACGGCCTCCTCCATTATTCTCACCCTCTTGCCATGCAGTCAGGCCACACAAATGCATTTGGCACGTCTCACCCCCCTTTTTATGGGTGAACTGGACTGTAAAAGCATCAATAATGACACATAACATCCTGGAAAATTACACGACTCGGGGCTTTGTTGCAAAATGAATAGAAAATTAATTCCCTTCATAATTGGCTGCCAAAGGGATTATGGCAATATTTACTTATGGGCCTCCGGGCTGGATATGAAACCTAATATACAGAAGCATTAGTCCACATCTCTATGCTATAGGTAGGAATTTGAGCATATTCCCAGCTAACAGGGAATGTTTTCAGAATGTTAGCTAAATGTTCTCTAAAAGTTCTCTAGATGTTATCAAAAAACATTCTGCAGTGACATCAGTAGAATGTTTGTTATATCATATATGTATTAAAACATTACTATTTAGTTGTCAGTGAAACGTTTTAAAAACATTACAGAATTATAAAATATCTGAACAACAATCTCATCACCAAACAATAACGCTAATACAATGTTTAAAAAAACTCACACACTTTTCTAGAATGTTCAAAATAACGTTTTTAATGTTTTTAGTTATTTAATAAAAACATTGGGATGTTAAATTGAAGATGTAGACACACCGCGGGCTCTTGCACAATCATAACGTTCACTTGGCCTCAACGTCCTTCTAAGCTCCTCAACCAACATCTCAGATCAGATCTCCTCTGATATCTTCACTGACCTGAAATTTCCTTTTAGCATGAGGGTACAATATTCCTCCAGACTGTGAATGGATCATGCAACATCCTTTTGACTTTGAGTCCCAAAAACAATGCTTATAAAATGCAAAGGAAGATTGTTGCCCATAAAGGACATTTTACATCTTATTTTAGGGATAAAGTATGCATGCTAAGACAGGCTATTGGACTAAGCACATGTTTACGGTAATGACGGGAGACAGAACGAAATGAGGAGGCTTTTAGCACAGAATGTTCTCAGAGAACAAGTTTAATCAGTACTATTGTGTGTATGCGACATTAGATGATATAAAAGACACTTTTATATATACACTTATTTTCAGGTAAATATCACAAAACTTGTCACATTTCACCCCAAAACCAAAGAATGAAAAGAGAAGCTAAAAATTAGCATAAAAACTTGAACCCTTTTTTAAAGACATTAACATATTCTGGAATTGTGAATTTGAATAATTTAATATGACAACA
>JAZGTK010020720.1:0-10869 GCA_036877625.1 Ambastaia sidthimunki
TATGGTGTTTGTATCAGCACATGTGTTTAAAGTTTTAGCAGTTAAGCAAACTAAGCATTTCGGTGAAAGTGTGACATTTAATGCCGGTGCTGTCCTGAAACCGGAGAAGTCTAACTTCTTCCAGTAAACTCTGATCTGCTTTTTTAATTGCAAAGTCCAACACAAGTCTTGTGCGAACCCTGCCTCGTATAAAGTCCGGTCCGATTCTGTCACATTACTGACAATACAACATCACTGATACCGGCTGTGATCTGGATCAGTGGTGCACTGCAAAACCATAACCCATGCATTTAATGTTATATATAACCATGCATATGCTTTTTGACAGCTGATGCAAACGCATGTATGACGCTCATATGAAACCCTGCATGTCTATATTCCCCATCACTGATCACCATTTCAGAAACACAGTACGTGTCTAAAAACCTAGTGAGCTTCCTACCTAGACGATATTTTGGCCATCCGCTCCGCTTACTCAAAACTACCATGCGATGCCCAAAATGCTGCACGCGCGTACGGCGATTAAAATACTGTCTAGGTAGGCAGCTCCCAATGTTTTGAGACACAGCCTCCGTGTATCTCAATGACGCCGAGCGTATACACAGTGTTTGAAAGACAATGCTAAAGAGGTATATGATTACCGATCGGATGCAAAGCGCTGTCCTTGGACGCCAGGACACTACGGTGATCGCTGTCAACGCTAGCTACAGATCGCCAGCTCCATTGCTACATCATATCTTCGTAATCCCAACACCGATCTTCAGGTTCTGTCATTTTCTGCGATTAAACCGGGGGTGATCGTTACATGGCCTCCCTGTCGTGAACCTTCAGCATACTAAATGACAAAAAGCCATTTATAATATCCACTGCTGTCAACGCAACAGAAAATGTGTCCTCCTCCTACTGTCTCCTACTGTGTCGGACGGTCTGTAATGGTAATGCGCAGAACAGAACAGACGAGCTGTCAAATAGTGTAGCAACACAAACACACACTGACCGAGTACGCACTGCATGTATTTAAAGAGACACGCTTAGTGTTCCCAGCTGCAGGATCTGCGCATGCGCGATGCACAGGTTCCCTGCGTCTACAGCTCAAGCGCGCATTAGTTACTCGGCTGTTATACTAGTTAAAGTGATATGATGACTGTCACAGATCTGATACCAGATAAATTATTCAAAGCATTTATAAATACCTCCAAAACAGTGTCTGAAATATTAAAGTTTAACAATTAAACACAAAGGATGTTTTTAATTCTGGTCTAATCTAAAATAAATGGATGAATACAGAATTGAAATGGAAACAACAGTCCTAATGATTTACTGTTTACTTACAATATGAAAAATCTCAACAACATTAGGGTTTTATGTTTACCTCTTGGACTGTAGGTTATCGTGCTAATGTGTTAACCACTGCGTTTCAACTACGAATTTGGAAGATTTTTAATGTCTAGCTATTAAACTGTAAGGTTAGAGTTATTCAGACATGTATATAAATTGGTGTGTGCAAAATCTTCCATTTAAAGGTATATGCTATTTTAGGCTGATAAATCTTTAGATTGTTTATTTACAATAATTGTTTATTTCACAAGATGATAAAATAATCAATTTATAATATTATTAATTCCTATTAGAATTTTACTACAAATAGAAATTGGACTTTTAACGTACTCTTCTCTTATATGTTTCCGGTTGTGTTACACCTAAAAGATTCGATCCAAATGAAGATGACAATAAATATTTATAAAGATTCCCAATGAACACTTTACTAACATATTAAAAAATGTATCTGCTTTTCACTTAAAATAGATAATTGTCATTAGTTTTTATAAATGTGTTATAAAACAGCTGTATTACTCTAACTAGTCGGCGGACGGATTATGTTGACGGAAGTAGACGTGGATTTTGTGACTAGCCAAGCCCACAGTGTACACTGACATATCTATTACATTTAGAGAAAAACCTACTTACACGATCCGGACGAGTTACTAATAATCAGGGCTGGTTGTTATTTGGGTGGTGTTCGTGTTCAGGGTTTTCTGTTATTTACCCGAGCTTATGGAGATGTATGTGTTAAAATAAAGCCAATGAACTATCGTTCATTGATTCAGTACTTTAAATTAAGATCCAGTCGGTGGACTCGAAAGTGAGCAAGTGTAATTCATACTCGCGCTGGCAATGATGGCTACAGTGTCATCTACAGCTGTGTTCAAAGTGTAGTTTAGATACTCCGAGAAACTCGTTTAGTCAGTGTCATTTTCACTATGGATATACGACACAGAAGTAGTGCATGTTGGTGACAGAAAGCAACATAACATTTTATTTAATGCGTTGTCAAGCTATTGAGCGGCATATAGTTTAGCTATAGTTTCTATACTACAATAGGTCCAGTATATAGAAGTTGTAGATCGTGTTAGTCCAGAAAGATGTCTCCTATTCCCGCTCTTCCTCTTATCATAAACTGTTTTATGTCTGCAATGGGGTGCATTGCAACAATTAAGCTTATTCCAGCTTTTAAGGAACATTTTATATCTGCGCGACTATATGGCATGGACTTAAATAAGACCACGAAACAACAAGTGTAAGTGTTTGATTTTATTGAAGCACACATGATTGTTACCAGGTTTATACATTGATCTCTGAAAATCAATGTTCAGTCGTGTTTTTGTCTTATTTTTAATAGTCCTGAGTCACAGGGTGTAATCAGTGGCACGGTCTTCCTCATCATCCTCTTCCTCTTCATTCCTGTCCCCTTCCTCAGCTGCTTCATGGGCGAGCAATGTCAACGGTTCCCTCACAATGAGGTACATCCAGCAACTATAGTTTATTTATGCATATACAATAAACACATTACTGACAAACTCATGTACCTAAATACTGAAGTACAAAATGCTGATCATCCAGTAGAATGATATATAGTTAATACCATCAGTGTATAACATGCACACCACAGTATTTTATCTCATGCAGTATAGTCTCATCCCCTTCACTGAAATGTCTTTTTGTTTGGTTTCTGATCAATGACATCACCATGTAGTTTGTGCAGCTGATTGGTGCATTGTTGGCCATCTGCTGTATGATTTTTCTTGGCTTTGCTGATGATGTACTGAACCTACGATGGAGACACAAGCTTCTGCTGCCCACTATTGCGTCCCTGCCACTCCTCATGGTCTACTTCACTAACTTCGGTAACACTCTTATTGTTGTGCCCAAACCTTTCCGTGTCCTGCTGGGGATGCATCTGGACTTGGGTGAGTTTTGCTGTGAGACATTTTAAAAGTTGCTAGCTAATTGGGGTTAATTTAATTGCCCTCCTTATGTTATGTCAATGAGATTTTAAGCACATGTTTTTATGTTGTGTTTTTATACAGGTATTTTGTATTATGTGTACATGGGAATGTTGGCTGTGTTCTGCACAAATGCTATCAACATCTTGGCTGGTATCAATGGCATTGAGTCAGGGCAGGCTCTCTTTATATCTGGCTCCATCATCGTCTTTAATTTACTGGAGCTCAATGGTAAGATGTTGGCACATTTGTAATCACTGGTCCATTATCTGTTTTTTTTACATAGATACATAATCTTATCTATTGTCCCTAAAATAAGTAGATGTCTATGCACCATAGGAATATAAATGCCATTAAAAAGGCATCAGTTCACAGTTCAATATTTAAGCTTTTTTTTCCTAATAGAACATTGTTTGACATTATTTAAATTAATCTGCTGCTATATTCTGTAACATTGACTTAAGGTCTGAAAACCTATTATGATGATTTTAAATGGTTTATTTTTGTCAGGAGACTACAGGGATGACCACGTCTTCTCCTTATACTTCATGATTCCATTCTTCTTCACTACACTAGCCCTCTTCTACCACAACTGGTTTGAAAAAAAAAATAGCTTTTTGTTTATATCTATCAAATACCAATAAAATGTGGTCATTCACTTGTTGTAATACACCTGCAGGTACCCTTCCTCTGTGTTCGTGGGAGATACTTTTTGTTATTTTGCTGGGATGACTTTCGCTGTTGTTGGGATCCTTGGCCACTTTAGCAAGACCATGCTGCTTTTCTTCATCCCCCAAGTCATCAACTTCATTTACTCTCTGCCTCAGCTGTTCCACATTATTCCCTGTCCCAGACATCGCCTGCCTAGGTAGGTTAATACAGTAATATTAAAAAAAGCATTCTGTAACATATTAACATATGCAGGGAAATTCAGTTTAGAAGAGCTGAACTTTCTTTTAAATTGGTGATCTTGTCACTTGTTCTTTAATCTGTTGTCTCTGATGTTTGAGATGTAAACATTTGACACATTATTAAAAAAAAAGTTTTCTACATGGATTTGATGTAATTAATGGCTTACAAATGTGTGCAGTATAATGTAAATGTGATTTAAATAGTGTTTTCTAATAATTCACAGATAGAAGAGTTCACACATAAACACAAAATGAAATTGGTTTCAGAACATGAATCTTCACCTCTACCAATTAAACTAATTATTGCAGGTTACAGTCTGACACAGGAAAGCTTGGCATGAGTTACTCAAAATTCAAACAGAAAGACCTTGGCAAACTAGGACAACTTATTATGAAGGTAAAAACACATGACCTTGTCAATAACTATCCTAGCTTGTGAAGTCAACTAATTTAACTCTGTCCATTACTCACTCACTCTGAATACAAGTATTTACCTGTGGTAATTCATCAGTGTATAACATTTATGGCACTGTAAGCCAGCTGTCCGGTGTCTTCTCTTTTCTAATGGCTGGCACATGGGAGTCAAGTTGCATATTGTATAAAGTACTGACAGTAAAATACAGCAGAAAAAAGTGGAACACAGCTTGATGTTGATCCAAGGATACGCTGTGGTTGGCAAACCTATGATCACCACGTGTATAAATATGTTTGAATGGCACTTCCACGTTATCCTGCAGGTGGCAGAAACATTATGGCTCCTGGATGTACGTAGGGGGCAGGAGAAAGATGATGAGTTTATTGAGTGTAACAACATGACCCTTATCAACCTGGTGCTGAAAATACTTGGACCTACACATGAAAGAACCCTGACAGCAGTCATGCTGTTTATACAGGTAGGTCTACATGAGGAATGTATTCATCAGTTGATAGGCACTGTGCTATAATGTAATTTCTTCATTTTAGATGGTTTAAAACATGTACAGTTACAGACGCTTCTGTCCAAAACATTGTACAGTGCATTTAGGTTATCGGTTTGTATGTTCTCCTGGGAATAGAACCCACAGTCTTGGTGTTGCTAGCACCATGCTTTACCAATGTATAAGCAAACTTCATGAGATCATCATTATCATCATTGCTATGTATAACAATTATTTTGGTGGTGTGAAATAATGATAGATTATTGTTTTTACAGGTTTTAGGAAGTGTTGTGGCATTTGGAATCCGGTATCACCTTGTGCGTCTTTTTTACGATGTCTAGATCCCAAGATCAGTGTGTAAAATCCTGAGAGACTTCTCAACCTGCTGCTTTCATTTGGAGACTGACTAAAGATTATTTTCTTGAATGATTTCTAAACCACCTGTCCTGTATAAACTGTGAGATCTCATCACATTACAGTGCAGTTCACTGGTTTTGTCTGTACATTTGCATGACTCCACATATGCCCTTAATTCTCATTATGGACAACATGTCTCTGCCTCTATGTAAAAAAATACATACAGTGTCTCACAGTGAAACAACGGTGCGAGCTAAACTAAATTTTGGAAAGTTATGTAAATTAGTTACATTCAGGGATATTGGTAATACAGGGATATAGGCAGTTGGTGAATCTTTGTGAGAAAATTACTGAAAGATTAGTTGATAAATGCACTTGTATATTTTTCTGTGTCTAATAATATGCCTTTGATTCATTTGAATAAACTAACGTTACAGTGGATCATAGTTATTCTTAAATCTGCCAAGTTGTGTTAACTAATAAGTCATGAAATGCAGTAGTGGAGTGGAGAACCACTAATCTAACAGCTTCAAGCAAATAACCTCCAATAAATTAGTGTTAAAAAGACACATACATTTCAACAATATGTAAACAATACTCATAACGAAGGATTTTTTAAACGTATGAGAAGTGGACGTTTCTGCCCATAAATGCAACCGGAACACGTGAAAGAGTTTCGATGTCCTGCGGAATTATCAGTTTGACGTACCGCAATGCTGTAATTTGATTGGTTGACGTTTGAAAGCGACGGCGCTAAGGTGAATTCTGATTGGTGTAGTTATTTCGTATGGGAAACGGGGGAAATGTTTCAAGTACTCCCAAAAGGTGAGTTGTTTATAAAATCTTTCGACAACACTCAATTCGTAACATCTAAAAATATTGAATGTTAAACTAGTTGAATAGTCTTATCAGATGCAAACAAAAACGACCAGTCAACAAAACAGAGGCAAAAAATAACGAATCTTTTTGTTTTGCTAACCAGCTATGTCAACAACACTTATGCTAGGTCAATAACTTTGACCACGATATAAACTACAAGCTGTATATTTAGTAGTTAAGGAGTTTGTATGTGTTGGAGGTAATCATTACAACGCTATTCATTTAATAAAGAAGGATGTTTTTAACGTTTGGAAATCTGAGTAAAATGAAATGGCTAGCGTGCTGCTAAGCTGTTTGTATTTCTAATAGAGCTCAAATGTCCTTTAACGGTGTGTTTCAGAAAACCAGAGGACCAAACGTTGTGTTTACCGTTAGTGCAGCACGATGCCCTCCACGGGCAAGCGCGCCCCGCGCAGAGAGGAGCTGCAGCTGGAGCTGGTGTGTGAGTGGGGCTCGTGTCAAGAGGCGTTCAAAAGTATGCAAGACTTCTGCCAGCACGTGGAGAAACATTTCAAAACTACCGTAGAGAGTGAGACGGATTTACCAGGTGGGTCAGATAATACAGGTTAAAATGTCTATTAATGCTGGGACCCAGCTAACAACGAATGTTCTCTCAAAGTTATCAAAACCTTATTGTAGTAACGTTAGAAGAACGTTTTTAAATGTTATATACCATAGCAAAAATGTTCTACTTCAGTTGTTAGTGGAAGGTTTACAGAATTATAAAACAAGTTATAATAACGTCCTTATAACCAAGTAATAAAGTTAATGCAACATCTAAAACAATGGACATTTCAAACAGCCCTAAAATATTCAAAATAACATTTTAACATTTTTGTTACCTAAAATAGGTTGTTAGCTGGGGAGTCATTTATTTGACTTTTGCCTGCTTGCTTGTTTTACAGAAGAGGAGAACTGTTTGTGGCGAGACTGTGGCTTTTGCACAGTGGAGGGTGATGGGGACCTTCTCAGACACATGTTCTTCCATTGCTACCACACAAAGTTAAAGCAGTGGGGGCTTTCTTTACTCAAGGACCACAGTGACATGGGTACCTGCTCGGTCGGTATTCACAACCGCAACATTGTACCTGAGGTCCAGGAAAACTTCTTATGTCTTTGGGAACACTGTGAGGTAAGGTGACAGTATAGTCATGTTAACCTTTCAGAGGCATTTCTCATTTTAGATTCTATATTGTATTGTATAAGGCTAGTAAAATCAGTGGTTATATCTAAGGTACAATCTAAGGTGTGTTTGTGAATATTAAACTATTGAGTTTAATAACTATTATATTACAGAGCTGTCTGCATTTGTAAGAAGAGATGTTTGCAAGAAATAGCTGATAGGTGTGTTTGTGTTCAGATGTCTATGGATAATCCAGAGTGGTTCTACAGACATGTGGAGATGCATGCCCATTGTCTGGAGGCTAATGAAGATAGCTTGTTATTTTGTGGCTGGAAAGGTAAGAATTGACTTTTAATATTGTTTACATTGCATTAAGTGAGTCTGGTGTATTTGTGAGATGAAGGCACAATCAGAACAATTAGCCTGTTATCACATCCATGTCCAGTTTTTGCTGTGAAAACAATTTTCTCTGTGCACAAAGAAAAAAGGTGAAAAACTTCCTGACTGGTGTCCCTTTGACTTTTTTGACTTGTAGACTGTGAGGCCTCTTTCAAGGGCAGGTTTAAATTGCGAGAGCACATGCGTAGTCACACACAGGAAAAACTGGTGGCGTGTCCAACCTGTGGAGGAATGTTTGCCAACAACACAAAGTTCTTTGACCACATTCGACGGCAGACCTCCATAGAAGGTGAGAAGCTACCTTCAAACTTGGATGTGTGTCAGGGAGTTTGTCTTTGTCTATTTATTCTCTATATCTTCTTATTCCTCTTTCATGCTGTTCTTTTGTTGAAAATATTACAACAAAAAGTGTATTTTGAACTTTTCAAGTGACTTCAGTGTTTGTGTAGGTCAAAGATTTCAGTGTTCTCACTGCTCCAAACGTTTTGCCACTGAGAGGCTTCTGAGAGACCATATGAGGAATCATGGTATGTCTTTCTGTATGCATGGCATAAAGCTTGTACTGTTGTATTGATGAAGTTCTGCTTATGCTTGCGGTGTTGTTAATATTAAAATCAGCATGTGATTGGTAGCATCATTGGAGATCACATGCTTCGTTAGCCTAGCGAGGTGTTCTGATGATGTTCTTCTATGATGTTCTTCTTCTTCTATGATGGTTTGTTTTGTGATCCATTAAGTCAACCATTATAAATGTCCACTGTGTGACATGACCTGTCCATCACCGTCCTCACTAAGAAACCACATCAAGTTTCGCCATTCCAACGAGAAGCCCTACAGCTGCGACTACTGCGAGTACAGGTGAGGTCACTGATATCACTCGCAATTATGCATCATCCTTGAATTGTCATTGCTATTGTAATTAAATGTTATTATTTAAGAAACATCACCTCATTTGTCAGTGTGGGTGGGTGTGGTTTTCAGCTGTAAAAACCTGATAGACCTGCGGAAGCATTTAGACACACACAGCAGTGAGCCTGGGTATCGATGTGACTTTGCTGACTGCGACTACTCCACCCGCTCTCTTTACTCGATCAAGAACCACTACAAACGTGTCCATGAGGTGAGCCAATCAGAAGATGCCAGCATATGATCGGCCAATTAGAAAAGGAACGTTTGCATTGAACATTTTGCATAGGATTTACTGTAGGCTTTTAATGTGCTTCTACCAAGAGATTGATTTGCATTGTTCAGATGTAAAAGGGCAAATTTAATTTGTGTTGCCTGTAATTCAAGTGGAAAATATGATCATTGTAACAATAATGTTTCATCTATAGAATCTAATGTGGAAAGTTAATGTTCTGTCAGATATTTAACAGCACAATACATGCAAAATGAATGTGACGCATACAACAGTTTGAGCAAATAAAAACAAATGAATACATTTTTTAAAATAACATTGCTGCATTTACATTGCTACATTGTTTTAACATTTAACATTGCTACAGGTATGAGCTTCAGAGCGAGTCAGGATTGTTCATGTTTTGTGTTGTGTGTTTAGGGAGATTACACTCCTCGCTATAAGTGTCACGTGTGTGAGCAGTGCTTCACTCGGGGAAACAACCTCACTGCCCACCTGCGCAAAAAGCATCAGTTTAAATGGCCCTCAGGACACCCCAGATTCAGGTACAAACACTTCCTCATTCTATGTGTATTTGGCATAATGTTTGTTCCTTTAACCAATCTTATTAAATCCAGCCAATGAGATTTATGTTTTTGATGTCAGAAAGCAAATAGACAAAAATTGTAATCAAATAATCAAGTTCAATCAATAAAGTAAAGTGTAACACTGTTAAATAAACAAATGTACTTATAGATACTGTTGAGGCACATCTGAGATCATATGATTCTGGTTCTAGTGGTTGGTGGCATAAACCCTTAAAGGAATAAACTCTAAAAGTGAAATAAAAATTAGCCAATAAGTTGCTCACCCTCAAGGCATCCTAGTTGTGTATATCCTATAAATCTACTGGTAACCTGTAAGTAACATTTACATTTATGCATTTGGTAGATGCATACGGTGCATTTAAGGTACATTGTAAATTTTTATAATTATGTGTGTTCCCTGGGAATTGAATCCACAACATTTGCGCTGCTAACGCAATGCTTGACCAACTGAGCTATAGTTTAATTCCAGTTTCTCCATCTATCCACCATTTGTCCTTTCAGATATAAAGAGCATGAGGACGGGTTCATGCGCCTCCAGTTGATCCGGTATGAGAGTGTGGAGCTCACAGAGCAGCTGATGCGGGAGCGGCAGGGAGAGGGGGACAGCAGCGAGTCCACCACCCATAACATCCAGCCTGGTGAAGATCCGGATGGGACGGGGCCTCTTGGCACTGTGGTTGGAAATATAGAGGCAGGAATGAGAATGGAGACTGTTGAGGACTGTAGGACACAGGAAAACAGGGAAAGTGTATTCCTGTTGATGACAGCTGGGACCTCCTCAGACACATACTCCACAAGTGAGGAGTCAGTGATGCTTCAGCTGCAGGACACCGCGCAACAGCTGGGCATGGAGGTGGTCTAACTCCCACCTCTGCTTACTGGAAATTCCTTTGTCTGCTTTTCCGGCAAATTAAAAGGGATCAGAGCATGTCTATTAACTCTGTGGTAAAATTTATTGTACTAAGAGTCTAACAGGGGACCAAAGTTGTTTTAGGATTAAGTCAGATTTGAAGCAATCAACTCAGCACTGAAGTTTTAAGTGACAGTTCAGCTCTAGTGAATTTACAGAAATAGTTTAACAAAAACTCTGGAGGTTTACTCTTAATGTGAAGGCAGAAGGACTGGTCCCTCAGGGGGACTATTTACAGTGTAAAGTTTTATACAATAGGACTATTTGCTTCTGTATTAAATTTAAAGTGGACGTGCCCCTGAAATTTAAAATAACCACCAAATTACTGTTTATTTATTTTTTAGATTTATATTGAGATCAGTTT
>JAZGTK010020721.1:0-10869 GCA_036877625.1 Ambastaia sidthimunki
TTTGTTTGACTTCAGGAAGTGCTGATAGCTGCACGTGACTGAAGGCATCAATGCTGGATGAGTGTCAGTCTGTGCGGGCGGGGCTGCGCTTCAATATCACATTACAGGCGGAGGAAGTGTGAATGAGCCAAAACGTTCCCCGTCCATCAAATTCAGGTAAATAACTTTTTCTTTCATCCTCCATCAAAGTATTTTCTATCATGTGGTTGTGGGATTTTAATGCGGTGTTTTTGGTGTTTCCCAAACACGCGCTACATTGTAACCTTTCGCTTTCTACGTCACAATAACAAATATTTTGAAAAGCGATGTGAGCGAGAGGAGATAAAATATGATGTAAACATGATGTTTTATAAAGATGAACGCATAAGCAGCGTCAGTGTTACAGTGTGGAGCGCATCGGGACTGTAGCGCATCTCTGGATACATTGAAACTCTTTGTTTGGCGCTTTTTCTTTGTGCAGTAAGATGCAATAACACGCAAGTCCGCTTGTTCATAATCGATGCGCTGTTGTAAATGATTCCGTTTATTATTTGATTGGTGCACAAAGCAGAAATCTCTGTGTTCATTTAATATACATAAATGTAACCGATGGCCTTTCTGACCGTAAACAGTTTCTGGGGTATCTGTAACCCGCGGCACGTGGACAGTCTCTTATGCGCTGTGCACTGATGCACACCAGCAATAACATACACATGCATTATAGAATCATTTAATGAGTTTGTGCATTTCACCTTAATAACCTTCAGCTGTTATTATTCATAATTCGAAAGTGAGAAATGCGACACCTTCAGTTTATTAAAAACAACTTCTCTTGCCAATGGGAGGAGCTTATGTGTGTAGACAACACGAGTATTGTGTGAAATATGTTTTATTAGCATTTGAAATAGTTTAATATGCAGAAACTCAACGTTTACTTTTAACATGACCAATGCTTATCATTTTCCATGGTATTTTTATGAAAATAAAAATATTTTATTATATATTTTTATGAAAATAATAAATCAGGAAATGCATTTCAGTGAGTCTTCAGCCTGAAGTCTTTATGTTACTGTGCAGGGATAAGAAGTGATGGACGGACCAGCAGATGCGACCAGACTCATTCAGAGTCTGAAGACTGATCTAATGGCAGCTCTGCTGGAAGATCCAGATTTCGTCCTACAGCATTGTCATTCTCTGGGAATACTGTCCAATTACGAGTACAACAATATCAAAGACATGAACACACGGTCAAAACAGGTTCGGGAGATCCTGGATTATGTGATTGGCAAAGACGACAAAACGGCACAGAAATTCCTGAAGTTGCTGAAAAGTCAAAACATGCAGGAGACTTTTCCAAAACTGCAGTTCCTTCAGAAACTGTCAATCAACAAACGCAAGTTACAGAATTCCACAGGTAAGATGATCATTGTAAACACAAGTAATGCCGGTTTAATAGTGTTGTAGTTGTTTAATGATAACCTGCGTGATCTTATTCTTTTCTGGAATTGTGTTTGTTTTCCAGAAACGACAGCAAAGAGAAAACAGGAGCTCCTGGAAAACGACATTATCTGCGATCAGCCGCATGTAACCAGTGAGTCAGACGCACAATCTGCTTTGCATGTTTAGTTTCTGCTGCGTTACTGCATCACTTTCTCTTTCCGTAACGTTCCTCTCATCTGCAGATTCCAGAATGGTGACGGAGAGAGAGATGATGATGGTGGCACGCTGCATCGGGAACAGCTGGAGGGAAGTTGGGATTATGGCACTGGATATGAGCACCACCATCCTTCAGCAGATAGAGGAGGACACCAAGCTGCACACAGAGCGTGTTTTTGCCATGCTGCGACGCTGGAGCATGCGTGAGAGGGACGGAGCCACAGCCTCCCGCCTCTATTACCTTTTAACTCAAGAAGAGAACGGTGTAGATGCTCGAAATATCAACTTCCTGCTGGAAAACTGCTGAATTAAAGCTCATTAACTGAAGTAGCACTTTGCATGTGTGATCATGCAACACACCACTAGAGGCGCTATAACCACTAGTCAGTTACAATGGATCGTTTACTTACTGTTGTTTTGTGTTGTTTTTTTAGTAAAGGGAATACTAGTACTATATAAGCTTAAACGCAACAAAGTAAAATACCAAGTGGGTATTTTAAATATTTTTTTAAAATCTAAAGTCCAAACCTTTCTTTCAGGTTATTTGAAAATATTTCATTTTTGTTTTTATTCCACAATTTATATTCCAGCTTCATAGCTAAATGAACATTTGAGCAGCTTGTTGTCATGTTTTGTTTGTTTTAAATGTTTTTTGGCATTATTTTTTGTTACTTTTTTTCACCAGAGACCAAGAACCATTTTTATCTGTGTTTGCACTAACTGTACCTGCACCTGATGTATAATGATCTTTTTTCTCAGGTGAATCTGGTTTATACCATCATGTCCCAAATATCTAGCTGTTATGCATTCTTCAAAACTGTACATTTCCTTTTTCTCATTTAAACAAATGTGAAAGCTTTTGAGCTTTAAAACTTGAACTAATCCAGTGAACAGATAAGGGAGGTCTTATGTTTATGACAAAGGTTTAAAAGCTTTATGTTTTAAAAGCGACTGTTATCTGGCAACATTGTAGCAACCTTTGATCTCTCGGAAAGTATCACGTAATTTCACCCTGATACATTTCCACTCTAATGGTTCACCGTGTTTTGCCTGACAAGCAGGTGACTGGACTGAAGGAGGAGTTTGTTAGTCATTAAACATCTTCTAGCCGTGAGAGCTTGTGAATATTTTTACTTTGGGATTATAAAACATTTTCTCACTTGATAAATTGCAACCTGACACTTTCATTTCAATGTCAACATTGTGCTTAAATGAATTGAATATTTTGATGTAAATTCTTACATCCATTGTGATGTTGCTCTTTTGATACTTGTTCATCTCATTTCTGTTTTGTAAATGTTTGTAAAATGCTTTGGGTGACGGGTTCATTTTAAGTAAAAAGCAAAACGAATAGCATAAATAAAGATAATTGAATGGTTAACAGATAAAGGTTTCATTTACATAGATATGTGTTGGTTTTAGTGTTTTTGTTGATTTATTAACTTGAGGTCATAAAGTCTAACTTCTGAAATGATTATTTAGGTCCTGGGAAATGCCACAGAGAAACAGAAATGTCATAACCATTCACAGTATTCAGTTTGAGTTAGTTGAGTCTTGGGTTAACCTGGCAGAATGCACACAGACTAACTTCCTGTTTTCTCATGAAAGTGCCTTTCTGTTAGACATCAGATTGCTATTGATCTGCTGAGTTGAGGTGTTAAATTCTGTACCCCTCTTTTAGGTAACAATTATTATTCATGCAGTACATACATAAAACTGATCAATCATGAAACATGCCATAAAAACAAACCATAATACTGTAAATATCACAGAACTTTGAGTAATTAACCACCATGAAAACCAGGAATACACTAATGATATAATTTAAAGACATACTTTAAATAGCCGATAGTCTATCATATCTGCTGGGACTTATAAAAAGCTTTTTTTAGTTAACGATTGATTTTTGTTGACACCCACATCACTTTAATCTCATTAGACTGTCACTGGAATGGCGACATGCGTGTACAGACTTGTATATATGCTGTAGAAAGATCGTGTCTGACATCACATACAGGAAAGTTTTCAGAAGGAAAACCGCATCACAATGAGTTCATCCGTTTCTATAGGTGAGTGGTTCATTTTACATGCATTAGTTTCCTGGTTTGGGGACGCAATACTGTAACTGTTACTGTAAATGTATGCGCGTGCACAAAAGTTTAATCATATTTAAGGTTGGTCGTGGAAAATTCGGGAACACCTTAAGGAATGACAAACAAACAATGCATCTCTTCTGCAGCTGTTTAATCGATAACAGTTTGATATCTGGAAGCAAACATACTGCCGAGAAGCAGCAAACATGCACATAGTTTCTTACTCAAGATTATTTGATTCTTAAGGTGCCCAAATATTTGCATATTTCTGCTAAATCTTTCCACTGGTGTCATTTCCATCAGAAATAAGATTTCGGGAGTTGATGCCCTTTTGGACACAAACCACAAGACAACAAATGAATCAGTCTGTTGTTAGTGCAAAAACTACTTCATATTAACCTATAAAACACTTAAAAAACAAAGACTCAAACATAATGTTAGTTTTATAAAAGCAATAATGTTAGACTGTTTCAGACTGTAAATCTGCTGTAAATTCTGAATGAATCAGGCGCTTCTCAAACTGCTTGACACGTGACCAATGATCTGTTTGAACTGAATTGTTTATTTACAATTTAAATGTTTAAAATGTTTATTTTATTTTGTTTATGTTGCTGGTTTATAAATTCTCTTTTTAATGAAACGTATTGAAATGTTTAATTCCACAGATTATATGAATGGCCACCTTGAAGAATCAGATCTCTGTGCTTCTGATGGAAAGCTGTTCCTCACTGAGGCTTTCAAAGTGATCGTGGACGAGATACTTCACAAGGGAACCGACACAAAGGAGAAGGTCAGACTGTTCAATGAATTTACCATCTCACTGAACAGCTCTTGCGTTGATCTTATCTTCTGTTTGAGGTGATAATAGTTGAAAGACTCTGTGTGTTTTGCTTGCACAGGTGTGTGAGTGGAGAGACCCAGATGAGCTGAGATCTTTTCTGGACCTGGAGCTCAGAGAACATGGAGAAACTCGGCAGCAGTTACTGCAGAGGGTTCAAGATGTGGCCAGATACAGTGTTAAAACTTGTATGTTACATTTCGATTAGTTAGATAAGTGGTTTAATAAAATGTTTTTCAATTGTTTGATTTCAACGTCATGAACATGTACAACTAACAATTTCATATTGTAAAAATGTTTCCCTAACGTTTCTATTAAGAGACAAAAGGTTACAAATGTCTCAGGAACATTCAAAACATCCAGTTTTTAGATGTTGTGTAACATTATTGCTTGATTGTAAGAACATTATTCAAACATGTTTAAAATGTTACACTAACAACTTAAGAATAACGTTTTTATGCTAGCCAAAGTTCTAAGAACATTTCCTGTTAGCTGGTGGTTAAATCCTGTCCTAAAGTGTGTTCTGGGTCACAGGTCATCCCCGGTTCTTCAATCAGCTGTTTGCAGGTGTGGATTATCATGCCCTGACCGGACGACTTCTCACCGAGACTCTGAACACCAGCCAGTACAACCTTTAGTTCATATACATATATATACAGTGAACCTCAGACAAGTGCAAAAGACAGGAATGTCAGACTATGTTCTCAAAGCAGAGAACTGTTAGATTGTCTGTATTGAGTTTTATAAATCTAGACGTGACTGATGTTAAACTTTGATTAAACTGTAAACTGTTACTCTTTGGTGTTCCATTAAACTTTGTCACAGTAATAAGTAACTTATCTGCACTTTAAGTTATCAGATGGTACGATATGACAACAGCACAAAGCTGTATTGACTTAAGTCTGATATGTAAGAATGTAAATGCATGTAAATCACGACTGATCATGCAGTGTGATGTTAATGCAGATACACTTATGAAGTGGCTCCTGTCTTTATCCTGATGGAGGAGGAGGTTCTTAGCAAGCTTCGCTCTCTGATTGGTTGGTCAGAAGGAGATGGAATATTTTGTCCTGGAGGTTCCATGTCTAACATGTACGCCATTAACATCGCACGGTACCGGGCCTTCCCCAACGTGAAGACTCAGGGCTTGTGGGCCACACCGCGGCTGGCCATGTTTACATCAGAGCGAGTAAATACACAAGAGTTTTTTAAAAGGGTCTGTAAAGAGTTACAGCCCATTCACACCAAGAACAATAGATAGATTTCTATGCTAATAATGGTCACTATGGTAACTGTTTCTATGCTAATATTGATAACTATATTAGCATTCACGCCCACAGATGTTAACATTATGTTTTTTTGTTAATCAGCTGGAAATAAATCGCTCCGAAAGTCATTCTAACCATGTTGTTCCTCTTATAACAGTTGTGGCATTTAAATCATTACTTTATAGTTAACATTATAGTTTCAGTTCAGGACTTTATTGTGTGATTGTTGTTATTGGTACCATTATTACTGTTATGGTGTCCTTTTATCTTCTGCAGAGTCATTATTCTATGAAAAAGGGTGCTGCCTTTCTTGGTATTGGGACGGATAATGTTTTCCTTGTGAAGGCAGATGAGAGGTACAGCACTGGGCATTTGTAACGTCAAGAAGCCATTGGTTAACATCGTAATGTTCTGCCTCTTGGTTTCATCACAGGGGCAGCATGATACCGGAAGACCTGGAGGCAAAAATCTTGCTGGCAAAATCCCAAGTAGATATTTAAATTCCCTCTCAATCATGACTAAAGCATTCTGTGTAGTTTTGGAAGTTGAATTATCATTCTAAAGGCAGTAGTTTGAAATCCTCATCTCCTTCCAAAACTCGATGACTTATTTTCTTCTGTGGAAAACATTTGGAGATATTTAGATGTTTTTCATGTGAGTGTATGATGACAGAATGTTCAGTGTTTTATTATTTAAGTATCTGAAGGTCAGAGGTTAACAGTGTTGATCAGTGTCTCTCCTCCAGGATGCTCTTCCGTTCTTTGTCAGTGCTACAGCGGGTACAACAGTGCAGGGAGCGTTTGATCCTCTGAACCGCATCGCTGACATATGCAAAAGAAACGGCATCTGGATGCACGTGGACGTACGTGTAACACAGTTTCCTTATCGAACAATTACACAATATAAGCACAAGTCATGTGTGTTTATACGCTTGTGCTTCAACTTTATAGGTTTGCTGTTGTTCACAAACTACGTTTCTGCTTTTCAGAAAGTGACAATCTGGCTTCTTTTCTCTCTCATTGACAGGCTGCATTTGGAGGAAGTGTCCTGTTCTCCAAAACACACAGACATCTGGTCTCAGGAATAGAAAGGTCTGAACTCCACCAGCTGATCAAACCCCCAGGAAAATGTTTTAAATAGAAACTCAATCTGAGAAGGACTAGAAAGTGCACATATTTAAAGTTTAAAGGTTGAGGTTTTTCCGGTTGAGGTTGGGAAAAATTAGGTTGTGTTTTTTTGTATATTCAGGGCAAATTCTGTGACTTGGAATCCTCACAAAATGCTTCTAGCCGGCCTGCAGTGCTCTGTGGTTTTGTTTAGAGACACCACGGTAGGCAAGCTTGTGAAATGTACCATTTCAGTCTCTTTAAATGACTGAACTAGTTCAAATTATCTTTGCAGATAACTTCAAACTTTGCAGATAAGTCAAATACAGTCAAGAGACATTTTTGTTATTATTTATTTGTCTTTTATCCTCTGAATGTGTAGAATCTACTGATGAACTGTCACTGTGCCAAAGCAACTTATCTGTTCCAACAAGACAAATTTTATGATACAAGCCTGGACACGGGAGACAAATCTATTCAGTGTGGGAGAAAGGTGGACTGCCTGAAGCTCTGGTTGATGTGGAAGGCAGTTGGAACACAAGGGTTTTCAGAGCGAGTAGATAAAGTTTTCTCCCTCGCAAGGTATTGATGCATCTGAATGCTTTTAAATCATCATAATAAATGATGCCATTATTCTAAGCTCAATCTTTTTAAATGTTGCACTTTGTGGCTTTTTATTCAGTGTAGTTGTATAAGAACATCTTTGTCTTGTCTAATGTATTATTACGTGGCCTAGAATACTTGATTCTGTGGGATTGTGCAGTGTGTATTGATTGGCTGAATGTACACTGATTTGAGGAAACATATGTAAGGGACTGTGGACAATCTGCTGTCTTTACTTGACTCTGATAAACATATATATTATACACCAGGTATTTAGTGGAAGAAATGGAAAACAGAGAACATTTTCAGCTGGTCTTTAAGGTGATGTGCTGTATACAGATCTCAATAGTGTGCATGCTTATATAAATATAGATGTAGTGGTAACACATTCATATATTGTTTTTGTTTTTACTAACAGAGGCAGTTTGTGAATGTCTGTTTCTGGTTCATACCACCCAGTCTGAGAGGAAAACAGAATAGTGCAAATTACCAAGAAAGATTATCAAAGGTTGGTTTTGTTTTACAGTACATAGAATGATAAATATTATACATTTCATTTCAATCATAATGTCATTCCAAACAACACCACCAGGTGGCACCAGCCATCAAAGAGAGAATGATGAAGTGTGGCACAATGATGGTGAGCTACCAGCCCATGGAGGGATACGTCAACTTCTTCCGGATGGTGCTTGTAAATCCTCAGGTCACGATTAAAGACATGGACTTTTTTCTTGATGAGATAGAGAGATTAGGAAATGACCTTTAATTAATTGAAATATGTTGTCAATAGACATTATCAGCTCTGCCTTATTGTAGCTGTTTGTACATCAAATAAGCAATTTTATAAATATATTTTATAAAATGTCTATTTACTATGTAAATAATAATTTAACATATAAGATAATCAGCACCCACAGACAGACAGACAGATTTAAATAGATTAAATAGCTAGTTTTGTGATTAAAATGTGTTGGACACTTCCCTGCCTCTTCTATCCTCAAAAGGTAACATAATATTTAAAGATAATATTTTAAAAAGCTACAGCACCTTAAACTATTGTTTAAATATGGAACTTATTTTTACATGTTTGCTTATTTTATGTACAGTTCATTAAAAACTAGCCAAATTAAATGATTTATGACATTTTGTTGAACACATTGCTACACAATAGTATTGTGCCTTAAATTAAAATTAAAATTAAAAGGTCTTTATTGGATTGTAGGTCAAGTTTCTTAATGCTATAACCTCTGTTTTATTTCTTTTATTTCAGTTTGTTTTGACATTTGAAAACAACTTAATATATTTTAATCCCATCGTTTATTTGATTCACAAATACGTGATGAAAGTTAAAGACTGCTCACATCTGTCAAATGTAAACAGCAACATTTATTGTTCTGCATTTAAAACGTTAATGAAAATGTCTGAAAACGTGGACTTTATTTACACCGGAAGTAGCCTGCCAGCGTGGTGGTCACGTGACAGACGCTTTCCCCAGAGAGCACTTCCGGTTACGTTTCTTGTGTTGGTAAACTGGAAAAATTTGCAAGTACGACAAGAAAATATTGCTGTAGTGTGAAAGAAGAAGGTAAAGCAAACACACGCACAGTGTTGTTTTAATTAAACACACAATAATATAACACACAACAGTATAAAAGACATTAACATGTGAAGTTAAAGAGACGGTTGTACAGAATGAATGGATGTGAATGCTGTTTACATGAGGAATATTTCTGCACATTAAATGCGTTTGAAAAAATGTTTTATTAATGAATTCATGCACTTTGTTGCTTTTAATATTTGCTTTGACATGTTTGTATATAATGCGGTTTATTGTCAACACACTAGACTGCAGCGTTATTTGTTATTACAGACTTAATAAGTTATAATAGTGTTTTATAAAGAGACTAAATTTGTGTCTTGTAAAAGTTTATCGTCTTTGGGATGGGTTGGTTAAGCTTGCTTTCTGTTTGTTATTAGATAAGACTGATTTAACCTTTATTCTAGCTCTTAAAATTAATTTAACCTGTCAAACTGACTGGATGCCAGATCCCCATAAAAATCAGCAAAATTCATGGATTTGACAGTGTACAATATACCGTCACTCACTTTGATTTGTTTGTCTTTTGATTTATTACAGTTATAATTTGTTCATTCTATATAGTAGAACTACTTCATTTTTCAGTCTAATGTGTCTGTGGTGTTGATGTTTGTCATGATTAGTAATATGAAGACATGAAACTATCAGAATTCAGGGCCGTGGAAGAGAAGGGGTGGGCCTGGAGGGGGAGTCAAATAACAATCTGTTTTTTTTATTATAGTGAATTCCAAAACCCCACCATGATCCAAAAGCAACAGGGTATAACTGCTTGAATGTATTTCAAGCGTTTTAGTGTGACAGAATCTATGAGAATCCGCTCCATTCAGTTACCTTTTTAAACTGGTTTGATTCCAGATGGCGTTTTGGGACTCTTGACGCCTGGAATTGTGACTAACCAATTACTTAATCCAAACTCCATGTCTTAGAAACACAGTCCTGTAAGCCTACATAAACACAGGCTTGGCCGTACAGACTGAAAATGTCTCATTCCTGCGAATAAACGCTGTGATTTGTTCCCGGTCGACAGCTTTGTTAGTGGTGGGCTGAAATTGTGGCAACATCATTGACAGAGATGGATAATACCCAGGCTTTATATTCCACCCCTTCTGTTTCTAGGCTGCCCCCTGATGAGTGGGGCTTGTGTGGTCCCTAAACACTCTCCAGAGTGAAGTTCTCTGTCCCCAGCACACACACACACACACTTACCACTGTGATGTCACATCTTTCCAACAGCTCAGTGCGAGATCACATGAAATGGGTCAGTGTTTTATTTTCCCTCTTTTATTTGCCTTTTCTGCATTTTCTTTTGACTGTCCTGTGTTTTCTGATCATAAATCACTTCCAAAACTCATACAAACATAAATTGTTCCGTTTGCAATTCTAAAGTATTCCGAATTGGGAATTATATTACAATTATACTACATTGCTGCTTTGCTCTGCATGAACTGTTTGTTTGTGGTTGTGTTTGTACACAGGCTGGGCTGCTGGGCTGTGAAGCGGTGCTGTCCAGCATGGCACTCATGCAGGCCGGCTCAGTGCCCAGCCATAAGAAGATGAACTCTCATCTGGGCCAGTCACAGAGAGAAAACAGTCACAGCCACAATCACAACAATAATCACAACCAGAACCAGGAGACCCAGAACCAACATAACCACATGGTGCTGCCTTCAGGAGTCAGCTGCCCACCACTGGTAAGAACAAAAGACACAGACTTTGCACTTAAGTAGCA
>JAZGTK010020722.1:0-10868 GCA_036877625.1 Ambastaia sidthimunki
AGAACATGTTGTTTTTATGACAGGATATGTTTTGAGAAAGCTTTGTGTGTCTGTAGGTGCTGATGTTGACCCTACAGAACGATCCACCTTGTCTTGAGACAGGCATCACGGACAAGGAGATGGTGAAGAAATATGGCAAATCCTTGAGAAAGATGATCTCGTTGTGTTTGCAGAAGGACCCAGAGAAAAGGTGCTGAGCAGATCTTTGATGTTCCTGTTGGTTCTTCTGATTAAAAACAAGTTTATATATGTAGTTGGGACCTACAATACTATTTGTGTTGAAGCTGAGATTGTCTGACACCACTTTGAGTTACAACAAATGTGTTTTATTAGTGTTTGTTTTCTAGGCCAACATCATCAGAACTCCTAAAACACAAATTCTTCCAGAAAGCCAAGGTAGGAGTTTTTTACAACATTGTGTTTGGTTTGTTTTAGGATTATATGTTATATATGAAAGTTTTACTCTCTGTGTGTGTGTGTGTTGTTATCCTAACAAAAATATAGGAATAATGTGACCAAATAAATGTTATTTTTTTTTATAGCTTATTTAAAACAGCCACCATTTGCCTAATCTACACCTGTGCACATTCTGGGAATTCTCTCTGAACTTTACAAGATGCATCATCATTCCCATGTCTGCTGGGAATTTGTTGTCTCTTTCTCACTTGACTCCCAGATATGTCTAAACTTCTTGCCTAGTCACGTATATGAATCATAGTTGAGTTCCGTCCAGCGTTCCTCTCATGTCTGGGTCGGTGCCAGTGTTCTGAACATAAGCAGGGATTTGCATCCCAACATCCCTCTCCAGCTGGCCGAAAAAGTCCCTGCCAAATGCAGTTTCCTTTCTGCTGTTTGAAGCAAGCCAGCCCAGCACTAAATTTCCTTTGTGTTCAGATGCTACCACACTTACCCAGTAGGGGGCAACAATAATATTCGGTAGTCCAGATTTTGATCTATGATTCTGTGTATTTAGTATCACGTGAAGGCAGGGTAGGCAGTTTTTTCCAGAAACAATTTTTATTATGCTGGTTGAAAATCTCATAACATTCTGATAGCTAAGTAAGTAAAGTGGTCTTAATGTATTTATATCAGTGTATATCGTCTGTGAACGGATACAGGACCATAAAATGTTCGTCCAATCATTGCGCTTGGTCCGAATGCAGTGATAGGATGTCCTACTTGCCTGTCAAACTATGTATTTGCATACCTCCACACAACCTGCTCACACTAACAGTTCATGTGTTTTGGAGAAGGCATGGCTTTGGAGCACGCTCTAAAAGGAGTGTTTTCAAAGCTAGCTTGCTATTGCTAGCTTCTCTGAAATTGCCTACCCTACCTTTAATATCCAATCTTTTGTTCCACCTTTTTTGGCAGAATAATGAATTCCTGCAGGAGAAGCTACTACACAGAGCACCAACAATAACAGAGAGAGCAAAAAGGGTAAAAAAAGCTTATTAAAAACGTACGCATGCATTTATTTATGGTTTTTAGAATGATAACGTATGAGCTATAGCTAAACTTAGCGTAGCTATTTCTACAAGAAGCACTTGTTTATGTGAAGTTTGATTTGTTGATCACAAAAGTTGTTTAGGATAACAGCATCTGCCAAATACCTTGTGTAAATGTATTCATGTCTGCATGTGTGTGTGTGTAGGTACGGCGGGTTCCGGGTTCGAGTGGGAGACTCCATAAAACAGTAGATGGCGAATGGGAATGGAGTGACGATGAACTGGATGAAGAAAGTGAGGAGGGCAAAGCCGCTGTCGCAGCTTTACGGGTAACACACAAATTTTTCAGGTCTTGTATTAGCGATCACCGTTTTGATAATCAACACTTAAACGTAGCACTAATGATTGCATTCCTCTAAACAAGTCAATCTTTGAAATGTTGTGTAGTTCTGTAGTTGCACTCGTTTTTGCTGTTTGCACTCTTTGTTTGTGTGTGTGGTCTCTTTGTAAGACTGCTGGCTGTTGTGGCACTTCTCACCTCTGGGCTCTGTGTTTTGTGTTTACCGCTAAAGGAGCAGCAGTCCAAGTCGACAAGGCGACAAGTCCGATTCTCTCAGCCTCTTGAGCTGCCCACGCCCAGGGTTGTTTAGTTTTCCCACTGATACAGATGGCTAACCTAACAAAGGAAGCACACTGAACTTGTAGGGACAGGAAGTGCTGGTCTAGGGTCAGGAAGTGGTGGCGTTGTAACAGGAAGTGCTAGAGAGCAGCCTCTTTTTATCTTGAAAGTAGGAGTGTAACAATATTGAAATCTTCACTCAAAAACCATGTCCACCTACAGCATGTATTCTCTCGTGTGCAAGGATCTGCATGTAAAGAAGCGTGGTCTTGCTCATTCATTTCAAAAATATTGAAATGAATGAAATAGCTCCTCTTTAAAATGCAGGGATAGATTTTAATGTCTTTGTATGACCACTCCTACAGGCCCCGCCCCCAAAATTAATCTCCCCATATGAGCTTCTGATGGGAAAATTCCCAGCTGAAGTTACTGTCTTAATAAAGTATTATTATTATTATTAAGTTAAGTGTTCTGTAGCATTGTTCATGCCATGCCATTGACCTTGCCCCCACAGCAAACAGAACCGAACCGTGACTTCAGAACCGTGATATGAACTGAACCAGGGCATTAGTGTATTGTTACACCCCTACGTGTAAGAGTCTTTTATGCCTGCTATTCATCTTACTGTCTTAAGAGGCTTAAACAGTACATTTACTAGAGAACAGGTTGGTGAACGTTGCACCCTAAGTTATCTCTTGTAGCCTGTAAATAATCCTACGGCATAAATTTACATCACTAAATAAGATAACAGTCGTTTCATATCAGGGCTCAACAGTAAGAATAACAAACTGTTAAAGAGATTCGGGCCTTTCAACTGAACTGTGACTTGCAGTGTTGTTACTGTTGTACACCTTAATTTATTTTAATTTGTATATATTTGTTGTACTTGCTTTTAACATTCAGTTTTCAGTAACATATTGACCATTGTTGTTGCAAGTTCTTTTGCAAGGTTGTCACTAAAGTAACATTATCTGGCTGGCTGATATATATATGATATTTAGTTGAAACTGCAGTAATAGCTTGTGAAAAATCGTACTGTCATCACTTTAAAGCAAACGTGTTTTTATGAATTTATAGCTGTGATGGTGTTATATCACAGCAGCATGTTTTCCAGATAGTATTGCATATTAAAACCCTTCAAGATAAAATCAAGGAAATTATTGGCAGGCTGATTAAACACCTGAACTACTGACCGTTCGGATCAGCAGAATAAATTTGTATGGTTGAGCCCTGCATCTCCTCTTCTTAATATAAAAACATAGTCAGGTTTTACTTATTCAAGCTTAAACATGCCATGAAGATCACACTGCAGGATTAGATGCTGATCTGGCTATTTTAAAGCTGCAATCCGTAACTTTTGCCTCTCTGTCACCATCTCTGTTTGAAACATAAAACTGCAGATTACTTTACGTACTTTTCTTCAATTGAAGCCAAACTGACATTTCCCAGGAAAACTGACCAAATCAATCAATTCTAAATAACAATTTTAAACTTACCGTTGGGAATCGGGGTAAGATAAAGAGGTCATGTTGAACACTGCTGTGTCATAAGCTCAATAAATGATTTGTTTAATAAAACTGTTTATTTTTAGTAAAATAAAAGTGATGGATTGCATCTTTAAGCCTGACCACAAGCTGGAGATTCCGTGTAGTCAGGAAATTCTTGCAGAAAAAGACAGAAAGATTGATTTGAGGGTTCCTGAGTTTCTGATATAATTATAGATAATGTGTACTTCCTGGAAGCCATCTGTATCGTGTTTATATCTGTAACTTTGACGTTCATACTGACCAAATCAAACATAACCAAACCAGATTGTGTTTAACAGCCTTTATAATAAGACCTCTGCTGGGTTGAGCACTAACACGTATGTGGTCGCTTCAGGTTGCTACATGCTTTGTGTCTCTGTATGGTCCCTTTGGTCATTTGGATACCTCACATATTATGACATACGTGTAGCTAAACTCAATTTAATTTCAGGTATTGAGTGTTTACGAGTGTGTTTGGTTTTGGGTGTGGACGTACATTCAACATAGTTCATATTTTATTGAATTGAATATGGTATGAAGTGACATTTCCCTCCATAACAAAATTAATTTAGATTTCATTAAATAGTTCTTAATTTATTCTTAATTTTTTTATGCTAAAACTTTGAGCTGTTAACGTAAAATGATAAGGGAATAAAAATATCCAAACCCATGACGGATCGTACCTCCTTGCTTCATTCCTTACTACAGTGTGTTCAGATCCAAACAGAATTACAGTAACACCAATGATTATAGTTGCGTTTGACCTCTGACCTTTGCCCTTCTGTCTCCCTCACAGTCACCTAGAGTAAAGGAAGGACAACAGAGTACGGAGGTAGGTAGAGGATTGCCAGTGTTTTCTATGTTGTACGTTATACCCAAATAACCAAATTATAATACACAACAGAAGGTACTGCACAGAATACCGTATCCCACAATGCATTGCGCATGTGTTTATATGCATGTATTTGTAGATTTTCACGCCTTTCAGCGGTCAACTCCAGACTGAACTACCTCACAGTGCTGCCCAGGGTCCACCCAACACTCAAAATAACGCACCAACCACAGGTCCATCTCACGGCCAACCCGCGGCAAACCCGGCCCAGGTAGAGCATCGACTTCTGAAAAATCATAGTTACAACACGTTTAAAGCTACACGCTTGACACAAACAACATCCAGTTAAACAAAAAACAGTTTAATTTAATCTGTGCCTCTATCTGTAGGTAGCAGTTCCAGGAAATGAATCACCTATCAGTTTGGTATTAAGATTAAGGTATGTTGTATGTACTGTTCTTATTGTTTCAGCTAACCCTGTAGCTTGGAATCACACCTTCATTCTTGAACATAATCTACCAAATGGTCACAGTTTCCAAATGAATTGTAGCAATGTTTATATTAACTATGTTATATAGTTAATATAATTTGAGACGTAACTTTAACCCCTTAGTCCAATACAATCATTTATAATAAGAAAAGTTAAAATTAACACAATCATGGCGATAAATTCGTAAAAATCTAATCGGTAATAAAGAATTTTCCTACCAACAATTTAGGCTTGAATAAGAATGTGTTTCCTTTTTTGCAAATTGATGTCTTTAAATAGTCTATAATACAGTCTGACACCAAACCTCAATGTGTCTCAAATGTTCATCATTTTTTCAATATTTCTGTCTCCTGTCCTTCAGGAACATCAAGAAGGAGCTGAATGACATCCGGTTTGAGTTCATGCCTGGCAGAGGTACCAGCAGCACAGTTGCACAGTTGTTTAGTAATTATCATACATACTGCATCTGCACTGTATAAGTACAGTGTCATGAGTTTACAGTAAAGTCTCCAGGGCAGCATCAAGCTCTGCTGGTCTGATGTGACTCATGAGAACACATGTCTTTAATAACTGCATTAGTCTGTAATAACTGCATTCGTCTGTAATAACTGCTAAGATGATGTGCTTTGGAACAAAGCTGAACATATAATTTTTAGACTCAGTCTGTAAGATCTACAACCTTATCAGTTTACAGATCCAAGAGGTTATAAGTAGCCAGACTCAAAGTTTGTTGATCTGACCAACTTGTTTCTAAAAGGCAAAATCATTATTTCTGTCTTTTTAAGTTCATCTAATTTTCACTCCGTTACACATTTTTTTTTCCTTTTGCAGACACAGCGGATGGAGTTTCTCAGGAACTGGTCACAGCAGGTCTTGTAGATGGGAGAGATTTAGTTATAGGTAAGGAATATTTATGCTGTTTATGTTATCTGTTAACCACACATGGGGTCCAACATTTTTAAATACTATTTAAACCTTTAAATTAAACTGTTTTTGGACCTACTAAATGATGTCATTTCTTGTGACGCTATTTTCAGTATGTCAAGGTACAATTGTTTAATTCTAGTAAAACTTTATAGCTCTAAACGTCTGTTTTGTGTAATTTCAGTGGCTGCTAATTTGCAGAAGATAGTGGAAGAGCCTCATTCCAATAAAAATGTCACTTTTAAGCTGGTGAGTGGCAGGTTGTGTTAATGCCGCTGTATGTTAATGCTAAACACTGTTGTGTTGTAACAGGGCACGCTCTGTTTTTCAGGCTTCAGGCGTTGAAGGCTCTGACATCCCTGATGATGTCAAACTCTTGGGCTTTGCTCAGCTCAGCATTAACTAAACTTCAGCTCTGTGCGGGACCACGACTTGCCTACAAATGTGAAAACATACCAACACTACCAACTGAACGACACATTGATAGATTTTCCCCTCTCTTAATTGCCCAAAAGAAACCACTGTTGCCAAAGAGAAAAGCACCGTATCGCCAACCCACAAGAGTACATGAGATCGCCGAGTTGCACAACATAAGATTGATCACAAATTGTAGGAATCAAACTAAAGTTTACGATTTATGCATGCAAGTATGCAATTATCATCACAAGCAAATATAACCTTAAATTGTTTTATATTTATACTTTCACTTACTCTTTTTTGCTTGATATTTTTTCCTTCTTTTGCACAACCCGAACACCCCTTAAACTGAAAGATTTGAAAATGCCTCTCTATTGTAACTTATGAGTGCATGTAAGGGGAATAAAACGCAAAGAAACTTTGGTTATTTTGGTTGAAATAGGTGACTGTGGTTACAACTGCTATACCAATTTTTGCATGTACATTTTATGATGCCTTGAGAGAAACAGCTAGCATAGTGCTAATGTTTTCAGAGCACTTTTGCGTTATTTACCTGGAAGGTTCATTAAGACAAACCTGATGCATGTTTATAGAATCTTGTTTTAAAGCCTTGTTTTAAATCTCTGAATGCTACATCTGAAACGTAACATTTTGTTACTCTCAAATTTCTGATTGTTGTATCAACAACAAAGAGCTTTACATTCTTGACTGTTGTATTGATAGCCTGATTTTTTTTCATTGCTTACTGGCTAGTGTCCTTACAGTAATTTTTTTTTAACTCTAATCTAGATTATATTTGTGAGTACAGCAGGAAGTTGTACCTTTTTGAATCTAGTAGCCAGCTGCCAGTTTTGCTGGCTAAATTTGATTTATCAGTTTAATGACACGGTGTGCCCCTAAAGTTGGAAAAAAAACTTTTTTTTATGTATATTTAATGTGTCCTGTGTCAACTGGGCAAATTTGCAGATGTTATTGTCCCATGCTGCTCTTAAACTCTTGCCTTAATGTTTCTACACATTTTTACATCACCATATTCTGTTTTTGATTATTTTCACAATACAATTTACGATTGTATTTTCAATTTTCGCAACATTATCTGTGAATATTGCTTATTTTATAGGTATGTCCTTGTTGTAAGTTCTTGGAAGTATGTGAGATACTTTCTGAAGAAACTTTGGTGTTTGGCTTTCTCTGCTCTGAAATTGAACTCTTTAAGTATTCATGTGTATTTCTGAGGTGGATGAGCTTGATTGAACTTGTTTGTAAATAATGTAATTTGTCATTGGTTTGGTTTAATATGGGATGTTTCACTCATGGTCTTGGTGTTCTTCATAAATAAGGTGATGGGAGGTGTCAACTGCACAGACACATTTTGAGTTGTTGGTTTGTCTCTGTGTCTTTGAGGCCGCTTGTGTTCACAGGTCGACAACTGGTTCAGCTGCTAAACTCCTAAACCTCCTAAACTCCTAGAATCTTGTTTACTTTTCATGTAAGAAACATGTAAACAGCCTGGAATAGTGTGAGTATATCTGCTATTTGGCCAAAAAAAATCACCCTGCAGATTAAAAGATTTGATCATTCCAGATTTCTACAGAATGTCAGTTTATGGTAAAATATTAAGACTATGGCCACTGATAATTACAAGTGTCTACATGCATTTAGTTATGAATCTGAATGATACAAAATACCATTATTGTTCTGTCATTCTGTCAGTATTTCACCTGTTTTTAGAGAGAAATTACATACAGCTTATTAAATAATTTAAAACTGTCTTTTATTTTTATAGAAAAGCTTTAACTCCCAAATTTTTGACTGTGTCTAAAAGACAGAAATAATGCAAAAAATTAATTTTAATGTTTGCATTTAAGTGCTCAATATGGAGTACATAAAAAGTACATCTAAACAAGCAGGATGCAATACAAGATATAAAGGCAATAATAATGGGTAGATTGTTATTATACATTAAATAATTTATATTTTATCTTATATATTTCTATTTTATTTATATTAATCCAAATTCTCTGCTGCTTTTGCCAGACTTTCTTAAATATGGACCAGCGTTGGTATTAAAGGCCTTCACAATACATTTAGTGTTGAATGAAAAGCAAAAAACTTTATATTTTTACTTTATACTTATTGGCTGTAGTACCTGGACTGTATTTGTTATAAGGGAAGGATCATGTTTTTAGGGGTGTTAGCATCACACAAACGCTATTGTCTAAATATTACTCCTGACCTCACAAACATATCACAGCAGTTTAAACCACAATAGTTTCGGGGGCTGAGAGCCAAAAGGGCGTAAGTGACATTTCACCAACTTTACAGGCGAGCCAAAACAAAAAATGACTTTAGTTTGCTCTTACTTTCTATACTGATTACCTACTTAAACCACATTTATTGACACAGACGGATGACACAATACTTAATGAATAATAATATATCTTTTAGTCAAAAATATTTTTATACATTTTTAAATTTCAAAAATAGTCACTATTTTGTAACTTTCTCAGCTTTCGTTTTGTGTAATAGCATTAACCTTATGATCCAAAGTCCCTCAAACTCACAGCTGTACTGAAACACACAAACACATTCTGTCCACACACTTTAGGAACTGTTTGGTAACACTTTACAATAAGCTACTATTTGTTATCATTTGTTAACTACCTCAGTTACCATGAACTGACAATAAACAACACTTAAACAGCATTCATTTTAACGTTCAAGCATTCAAGACATTTTCGAAATCCAAAGTTGTGTCTTATGTTAGTTTCAAAATAAGCCAATGTGAACAATTTGTATTAACGAGCATTAACAAAGATTAAAACATGCTGTAAAATATGTTCTTTATTGCTTGTTCTTTACTGTAATGTAACTTTACTGTAAAATGTTACCAATTGTTTTTAGAAAATTGTATTGGCTTAAATCGTATTAGTACTGATGCATGATACCAAATGCACGTTACAATTTCTATAGACGATTATTCATTTTAAACATTGCAACTTTCCTTCCAGCTCTGTAATAACAGCGGTTTATCTTTAATCTCATCCATATCGCGAGTCACAGATAAGTGCGAGCTTGCAGATCTTCAACCCGAACCTGGACTTGTGACAAGTTTAAAAATTAATTTCTCTCCACAAGCGTGAATTGCACCACGTTTGTTTTAAGCTCGACCCGAAACCGAGAACCATCCAGTGAGGATGATAGACTTCGCGCAGATCCTGTCCTCTGTTGGAGAGTTTGGGGCGTTTCAGAAGCGCCTGCTGCTGGCGGTATGTATCCCCAACATCTTCACGGCTTTCCACATGTTCAGCCAGGTCTTCACGGCCATCACCTTCCCACACAACTGCAACACCAGCTGGATCTTACGGCATGGTCCAGACCTGACCGACGAGAGACGGATGAACCTCACCATCCCTTTGGATAGTCATGGAGAATATGAGAGATGTATGATGTTCTCACCTGTTGATCTTGGTCTGGAAGCTATTGAAGCTTATGGAATTAACACAACCACATCATGTACTGACGGATGGGTTTATAAGGCACCAGAGGGGAGCAGCACTCTTGTAACTGAGGTACAGTACTGTACAATATGACATGTTTCAAGTGTCATGTGGTTTGTATTACTGGCTGTTGTGTTAAAATTATATAACCCTCATTATGCATATACTGTATAATGAATGATCAAAGTTGTATTCATGACTGTTTTTATTCCCCAAAATAAAAACTAATTGCATATACATTATTATAATTTTGTAACCATGAATAGCATGATATAGCAAAATTTGTAGCATTGCATTATACACTGACTTAAAGTCAGGGTGATGTTTGGAAAGTCATTTAATGGTAAATATAAATATATATTATATATGTGTGAGTGTGTCTTGCTTGTTGAATTGGATTTAATGTGTTGGAAGAGGCGTTAATAAATGTTGAAAGGGACATAAACTAAGATTAATAAATACTGTAAAAGTGTTGTTTATTATTAGTTCATGTTAATGTACTAATGTAGTTAACCAATGTTAACAAATGTAACTTTATTGTACAGTGTTACCCTCAACTCTTCAGAAAGTATAATGTGAAATAGAGCAGTAATTAAAAAGGGGGTTGTCTAAATTCTGAATTATTATTGCTTCTCCAGTCTTTGTACTACCAAGTCTACTTTAGTAGTCTACTACTAAGTCTACTTTACTGGCAGCTAGATAACTGCAGATATTGCTATACTGTAGCTCTTCATGTTCCTCATTTGCTGATGGCTTGTTATAAAAAGTTAAAGCACTTTTAAGTGTTCATGCATCTCATGTATATTATTTACATTTTCAGTTTTTATTTTAGGCATGTTCATATAATTTTATTATGTTTCTTCATAGTTTGACCTGGTGTGTGAAAATAGGATTTTTAATGAGGCATCTCAGTCCATCTACATGGCGGGTCTTCTTATTGGTGCTCTAGTATTTGGGCCAATGGCAGACAAGTATGTTCCCTGATTAACATAACAAAGATTCATACATACACACTGTGATTATTTGGGAACCACAAAGGCAAATAACTAAGTTTTTATTATTTGTGTTTCAAACCCCACAGCCAATAAAAAACTGCTCTTTATCCCCTATTA
>JAZGTK010020723.1:0-10867 GCA_036877625.1 Ambastaia sidthimunki
GTCCCAAACAAATCCAATATACTAAAGAAGCCCAAATATGATCCTGTTTTTACCATAATGTCTCTTTAGTGCTAATCGATGCCATTGTGAGGAACGGTGGCCCCATGCCTCCAGAGGAGGAGCGCACGTTCACCCCTCCACCGGGCTGGAGAAACTCCGATGATGACGGCCCGGCTCCACACCATCAGCCCGGCACGCAGGAGAGAGGAGAGAGCTCCGGCGACGACAAGAAGAGCTTCACAGAGGAGCAGCGACAGGGAGTGCTCAGGTAGTGTTAATGTAACCAACACTGACTCTAGCACTGCTGCTTTCCCCTAACTCTGCTGATATGAGAGAACCTGGTTCCTCCCCAAACCTCTGCAGGATAAAGAGATGTAAAGACTTCTATGAGATACTGGGCGTGTCGAAGGATGCTAGCGATGAGGACCTGAAGAAAGCCTACAGGAAGCTGGCTCTCCGCTTCCACCCAGATAAGAACTTCGCCCCTGGAGCGACCGATGCCTTTAAAGGTATCTCACATATGTTCTGATCGTTTGTTTCTGCTGGAGCTTGTACGGACGTGGCATGTTAACAAACATTGGGTTGTCTATCATTCTGTCCACCTGTGCAGCTATAGGCAATGCGTATGCGGTGCTAAGCAACCCAGAGAAAAGGCAGCAGTATGACGAGTGTGCCGATCAGAGCCCCCCAGATACATCCAGCCATAGTTCAGCCCAGTCCCGCCACACATACGGACATCACCGCAACTTCACCAGAGATTTCGAGGCTGACATCTCTCCAGAGGAGCTCTTCAACATCTTTTTCGGTGGCAGGTTTCCTACAGGTCTGATATCTGAAAATCTTTGCGAATCAAATCAACAAAAGCAACATTTAGTTTGAGTTAAAAGAATGTTAAATGAATCAAGTATCACTATTTCTTATAGGGTTCGAACAAACTCCAACCCAAAGTGTATGTAAATAAACTTGTTTGCACTACAAATAAGAGTAATACCTTGAATTGTTTAGCTTGTTAGGAAGAGTCCTGCTAATCCTGTTCTAAGCAACTGGATAATTTTTTACCAGGTGATAAACTGGGTGCAGAGGTAATAAGTAATGAAGTAGGGATCTGAGCTCTATTGTGGGAGTTCCTTACTGGCCTGCCTGTCTTATTTGACTTGGGCCCAGTAAACAACCACTCAGAAGATCCATAGGATGCTACAAACCACCTAGAACATCATAATATTCCCACAGCTGTCCTTTGCAGGGGATAGAATGTTTGTTGATGTTATTCAATCCAAATGCCAAGGAATTTTTTCACATTGTGCCTGTAAAGCAGAATTATTAGACCCTATTACAACCTTTCGTAGGCAACATCCACGTGTACACAAACCGAGGAGCCTCTTACGCTCATTATTACCAGCCACGCAGACGCCGGGTGTACGAGAGACGAGAGGAGGAGGTGGAAGAAAGCCATAGTCAGGTGAGAAGATCCTAACAATAGCTTGATGTCACTAGTTGTGCAAATGGAACATTTAGGCCAAGCCTCAATAAAAACAATGTCCATATTCTGTTGCTTCTCCCATATACTTCAATATGGAAGTATATCAGGGCAGGAACATTTGACTTTTTCTCTATTTCTCTGTGCACAGAGCAACTTCACAGCGCTACTGCAGCTCCTGCCGGTGCTGGTGCTCATTCTGATCTCTGTATTTACTCAGCTGATGGCCACCAACCCTCCATACAGCCTCTTCTACAAACCGTGAGTCACTGGCATCCTGTTTGCATGAGTGTCACAACACATACATCACAAACATCATGTAGATTTGGATCAGTGGAGATAGTTTTGCATGACGTGTCTTAGTGAGTGAACTGTGATGGGCCCTCTGGCCCACAGGTCCGTGGGATTGGTGGTGTCCAGGGAAACCCAGCATATGGGTGTGCCGTACTATGTGGACAAGAGTTTTGAGAAGGAGTACCGCGGTGCCGCTCTGGAGGAACTGGAGAAGACCATTGAGAACGACTATATTGAACATCTGCAGAACAGCTGCTGGAAAGAGAAGCAACAGAGTAAGACACACCCATCTTTAGCATCACCCTCTGTCTATTTTTCAGTAAACATGTTCTTGATTGTATATTTAGCTTATGGTGCAATAATAAGGTATTGCGGGTGGATGCCAGGACATTGCTAAGATGACACTTAAGAACTGTGGATTTCTTTTAGCTTCATAGTTCAGAACTGTCTCACAGCTGCTTTCCACAAATCCTTTTCTAACTAGTTTACCACACCAGATAAACTACCTGGGTGCCATGAACAAACAGGAAAACTAATATCATCGCATTTGCTTGTCTGAGAACGTGTTAACAGCAGTATAAACTGATAAAGATATGTATAGATTTTTAATCTAGTAATTTTTAATTAAATTTTTTAATCTAAGCCAACTTTAAAACCTTAACCAGTTATTTTTATTTTTGCCATTTTATTCTGCTAACATTTGAACGTCAGTGAAAAGAAGATAAATAAAAAAACTTTAAGATGTCAGTCTGCATATGCAACGGACATCGATTATGTTCATCTTTGGTAACTCCTTAGAAGGCATATTCATCTTATATTTAAGCTGCAATCTGTAACTTGTGCCTGTGTTTGAAACATAAAATTGCAGTTAACAAGGATGACAGGTTTAAATATCAGCATTCATGACATCATTGATCGTTGGAACATAATTACATAATAATGTACATAATTAGTGAACATAAAATTGGACCTTCATTTTTCTCATCTGTACTTGTGTTGCTATGGCACCGCATGTGTCTTCTTGCGTTACAGAATCTGATCTCGCTAACCTGGGGCAGCTGTACCGCGACGAGCGTCTGAAGCAGAAGGCCGAAACCATGAAGCTGGATCACTGTGAGAAGCTGCATCGCTTCACGGGTCGACAGAAAGGAGACTGAGGCTTCCCTCTCCCAGCAAGCATGGCAACCCAATAAAAGAGCTTTAAGTATTGGTTCTGTTTTTCAATTTCACCTTGATCAGGAAGAAGGATGGAGAACTTTATTGCAGTAGTCCGTGCTGATTTTCTTGCGAGCGTTTTTGCCCTGTTTGTCCCTGGTAACGGGGAGGAATCTTAAGCCGAGATTCACACAACTGATTCAGCCTGTATTGTAGAACTGACTCAGCTGTGATGCACAGCCTCCACACAGTGGGTGTGTGAGGTACAGAGCGTGGGAGGGTGTAATTGGTTCGGGCGCCTGGCATTTCTTTCCTTACATTAAGGAACACGAGCTCCAGGCTGGCTGACAGGGTTGAAGATTGTTGTGTTCACACTCCCAGTGCTTTAAGCTTTATTGTTAATAGGAATAATTTATTTAATAACTTATTTAACAGTTTTTTTCTTCTCGAATTTGTGCTGTGAATTACATTTGACAACGATGAAAGCTTTTCATAGGACAAAGCTAATGTTTCGGTTTTTGTAGAAAACAAAAAACAACAGATATTAAAAACAGGACATAAACTTCTAAACAGATTTTAAAAGCTTATTTAAATCATTGTGTACATTAATTCAATGTGAAATTCATTTGTTACAATGATGCACATTATAAACAATTGAAGTTTTAGGTTGACAAAATTATGAGCAGTGTTTAAACTTTTTGTGAATGGGCAAGTGTTTTTAGTGCCCTGACAAACTTGCTACGATCCTCCTCTTGTTTTAATCACCTGCAGTATTTGATTTACATTTTACACTTTAATTTATTTTAAAATGTAATAATGTTATGCATGCAACAGTTCATTCATGCATCTACCTGCCTTGTATGTGCTCAGAGGTTACACAGCACAGTTTCATATCAGTGATTATAACCAGACAATTAACCATTACTGGACGTCTGTTTTAAAGTAGAATTAATGTTTTACCTCATGTCTTTAAAAACTAGTTGTAACAGTCTAAATATAATAACTGACTGAACTTCAGCACAAACTGAGTATGAATGTTGAGTTTCAGAAGCACTACAGAGTCTTCAACCAGAATAAAGTGTTGAGGGTGTGTCAGATGTGACGTGTGGAGTTTGTGCCAGTGCTGGTATTATGGTCTTGTTTCCATGCAGTACCTGAACCGTTTTGTTTGAATTTTGTGCCGCTAAAATAAAACGTTAATCAAACATTTTGTCTGTTCTTCAGTGTTTCAATTTCTTTGACAGAATCAACGACAATGGAAATGAATCAATGTGTGGGTCATAGAATTTTCTTAATACTTCTTGTTCGTACATAAATCTTGCTTGATTGTTACAGTTCATAGCAAAGAATGTTCGGAAATCTATATTAGTAAATTAGACACACTAAAAATGTAGAAATAAATATCTTAAAAACATCTAAGGTGCGTAAGACTTAAATATCAGTAACGTCTGAAACGTAATCTTTCCTGTTCTCTCAGGTAAAAAAGCCTCTAAATTTTAGTTCTCCTGTCTTTCATCACAGGTTTATTCTCCAGCCATTCATCAACACCTATGAAGGCACTATTTATACACAAAACAAATGACAACACGGCACATCTTAAAACAATTATGTAACGACACACACATATACACACTCGGATACTGAGGCAGTCTCATCATTGTCAAATCCCAAACTTCAAGCTCCGGTCAAACCTTTGTGAGCCTGTTGTTTAACTGTGCACATGGATGTTAGCAATGCAGTTCACACAGATCCTATTTAGTTTTCATCAATCTGAGTCATTTGTTAGATTTTCCAACAAATCCACCTGCTCATTTCTTCATCTTCAGGTCTGCTTCTATAGCGCAGCGTCGCCCCCTGGTGCCCCCATCCTGCAGAGCCAGAGAAAGCTGTCAGTAAGTGATTGAAATTCCATTATTTTTCAAGGTTCTTTTTTGTAATCAGATCTAGAGGAGAATTGAGGATCTACATTTGATTTGAACATCAGTAGGGACTTTTTAAAACAATCTATACATAGGCACAGGTATGCATTCCCAAATGTACGCGTTAAAGAGTTTTTTCTCAGCTCAGAGCTCAGAAAGGTTTTGTGCCAGAGAAAGTGCGTCTAGAAGGTCACGATTTTCATCAAGGAGAAGAAATCTAAGTAGGTCAGGTCTTATGTCACTGCTGCTGTGTCAATAAGAAGCGGAAAAGGCTGACAGCAGATACTTACAAAGAGAGAGAGAAGAAATGCAGGAGAGGCCATTGGAACACAGTCCTGTGAGAGGTCAAAGGTCACCGCCAGAGAACGAGAAGGAAAAAGAGAGAGAGAGAAGCCTCATATACACACAAACACTCTTACAAGAAAGATTTTATATTCACCAGCAACAAACAAGTTTTGGGGCCTCATTTATAAAATGTTTTGATTTTAGAGTGTGTGTACACTGAGATCCACACTAAAGCTCATATTTATAGAAACAATATTTATAGAAAGGTCTTTGGGAGGAAAAGTGCTTAGCAGTATGTGTCTAGGCAAACATGCACCTTGGGGTAGAGAGTCTGAGTGTCTGATCTCTGATCAGATTAAAATCTAAGCAATTCTTGCCACTCGTGATTCACAAGTAAAAGATCTGGATGTTGACTGATGCTCTATTATATGTTAATGTTATTATCTGAGTGGCTTTTACAAGGCAGAGATCTGACACCATCACAAAATCATGTGAGATTTCTCTGGAAAAGAGGCATATACAGTTTCTGAATCACGTACGCACATTTGAGAAATGATCTTAGGATCAAATGTAGGAACGCTGCTACGCAAAGTAAGTTTCAATTTAAGTAGCTTTTAATGAGGCCCCTGTTGTCTGTCTCTCTCTCACACACACACACACATACATACACAAACTATAAGGCATGCAAAAGCAGTTGAAAGGTGAATATTAATTTGAAAAGGAAAGAATTAAACTACTTACTATAGTAAGCATCACTATGGCTCATGCTCAGGTCTGTTTAAATACCTAATGCTAAATTTGCAGTGTAACCACAAACAATGATACATTATACAGAAACATGCTACAAACAAATACACCACAGAAACCACCCAGAAGATCCTAGTTTTACACTTAAACTTTTGCTAATAAGGTTTTGTTATACTTCAAAACATGAAATGGCTGCAACGTGTTTTATGAGTGCCACATAAAATATTCTTGGTTATATAGTTATATACAATAAAAAATTCCCACCTTGTCATTGGGGTCCTGTTTGCGGTTGGCCTCCCGACCTCGCAGACTCTTGGCGCTGATGCCCGACTCTGAGGTCTGCATGATCAGCTGTGTGGCCAGAAACTGCTGGATCTGCTCCAGAACGTCTCTCTGCATCTCCACGGCCATGTGGAACACGTCATGATCCGAGCTGTTGTACATGACAGCGTTCTGGAACATCAGCATGATGTCTCTCTGGAACTCGGCTGTGGTGCGGATCAGCCCGTTCTCAATGTTCTTCTTGATGGTGGACAAATCCATTGGCCTAAGAAGATATTGGAAAAAACAAACTTCTTGAGTTTTTGAGCATATTTGATAAACACTGAGTGCAGTAAGCAATTTCTGAAAAACCCTGTTGATATTTGAAATCAACATAAACACACCCTTCTCTTTGTTGCTCCGCCTTCAAAATTACAAATATGCTATGAAACACAGACAACCATTAACAGCTGGTTAGGGTTATTGCTGATTGGCTACGAGAGTTATTGCTGATTGGCTACAAGAATGCTATGATGATCAGTCCGATCCACTTTGTTTTTGTCCTATTTACACAGTCAGGACTAAGTGCAAAATGGACAATCAAGCAAATATTCACAAATTGTTTGAGTGTTTTCAACATTTCTCAGACATCACAAGGCAATATCACATCTTAAAGTTCCAAATGGCAAATCTTAATATTTACTCTTACCTGTGAACAATACTGTGGTAACCGGGTGCAATATCATCTGTCACCGGTTGGAGGAAGACATTTGCATACCTGTCCAGAGTGACCAATCACCAATCGGTTTATTAATTCATACTGCACAGGGCTCAGGTTAATTTCTAATGAGTAAGGGGTTTTGACTCCGACCTGTGATTGGCTGCTGCTCGCCACACCAGCATGATGGCTTTCTTCCAGATCTTCTGAGCCTGAATAGCTTCTTGATCTTCACTGCAGATAGAGCTGAGAAGTAATAGATGGGAATTATGTCATAACTCTGTTGTCAAAATGTACATCAGAGCAACAACGAGTAAGTATAGGCCTGTTTACACCTACAATATCCAATGTAACTAATTATAAAATAACTATTCACACTATACACACTAAATTTTATGCTCAATTTTCATCATGCAATATGCATAGTCCTTAATTTTCCTTAATAGTCACGGTTCCATTTTATTGTGTCTTATTCTTCAAGCCAAAAAAATGAACACTTGGTGTGAACAAGCCTTGTGTCTGCAGAACGTACAACTGTGAGGAGGCAGGGCTGCTGGGAATGGAGTCTGCAGTGGTGTGGAGCTGTAGGGAAGAGGATGCAGTATGCATGCTGTAGCCGTCCTCACTTTCGCTGGCCGGAGGGTCCAACTCTGTTTCCCCCTCTGGCTCGGAGAGATAAACTCCCTCTCCGTCTTCTTCTCCCCCACAATCCTCTGCTCCATCCCCCTCTAATCCAGCTTTCATCTCCAGCACGCTGCCCTCCTCTGCATCACTCACAGCCTCCTCCTCTTTCACGTCCTGTTAAGAAGGAGTTAATGCTTTTGCTTGGGAGTTTATGTGCAGCGTACACAGTGTATTAAAAGTCACAGCATCACTACACCTTTAAGAGCTGTTTTACAGCAGGGTCATCTTCTGACCGCGTATCTAAAAGACAACAGAAGAAGAAACTTTGAAAAAAATCATTTTTTGGGCATGTGTGTATGCTAGATAAATCTCATGGTTATCACGAATGGCACACCCAGATATGTTGAATAATGTTTAACAAAACTTCTGAGTCCCATGTATTTACACACAAATAATATATACAATGTGACTATTGTGTACATGTGTTATGTACACAATTGTACTTATGTAAAGTAACTGCATGTAATTGCACTCTTGACTCTAACCCTAAAACTAGGTAACCACAGTAACTATGTATTAAATGCCTTTGCTATATGTAAATACACAGCAGTTAAAGATATCTAAACTCTGTGTAGTGGAATTGTAAGTTGATTCATATAAATATCACATTTCGTTTGCATTTCCTGCGCATTTTGGTGCAAGAAATAGTATCAACAGATTCTACAATAAGTTTATTTATTGCATTTATTGTTAGCAAACAACTTTTACATGTTATTCGGTGTTTTTTTTAAATGCATTACCAAAATGATGATTGTTAAAAACCGTTTGAATCATTTTGCCCTTGTAAATGTGAAATACCTGTTTGAGACTGCGTCCACTCGTCACTCTCACTTTTAATCACAGCATGCAGCGATTCTGATCTTCCTTCCTGGACTTTATCTGTGTGGTCGGGTCTGGGGCTATCTGGTTCTAAGTGGGGCCCTGTTGTGGGGGCGGAGTCTTGAGGGACCACAGGGTAAGAAGTCGGATAAACTTGCGTAGAGCAGCCGCTGCTGGAGCCACATGCGTCGGAACCCTCTCTCTTCCCTTCCAATAGATGAAGAGGATGCGACTCAGGGGTGCTGGAGGGCCCGGGGCCAATGGGCCTGAAATTACTGGGCTCCCAGGCGCCTGTGAGTGTGTGACCTGTGTCCTCACACAGAGACAGAGCAGCTTCTACTGCGGCGGCATCCAGTGCCTCTGCGTTCTCATCACCCTGTGTGAACAGAGTAAGTCATTTACTGCTGAGTTCATGCACTAATACACGCTAATACATGACTAAAGTCTAATAATGTATATTTTCTTATGTTAAAATACTGTAGCTCTAATAACAAAATAACTAATTTATTTTAGGAAAACTCTGTAGCACATTTAAAATGGTTTATATGGTTTGGAAATGTCTATTATGTTTATAAGGCTGCTATAGTTTTGTGTTTACCTTCTCCTCAATTATGGCTATAATGTCCCCGACTGTTTCTAAGTCCAGCTCTTCTGCCATATAAGACACAGTCACCAGGTCCTCTTCCCCCAAAACTGCCTCCTTATTATCCACTGGTGCATTATGAGCTCCATCACCTCCTATTTAAAATAATACACACATATTAATCCCACTGATTAAGTTGCCATTTCTTTCTCCTCTTATACAGTAAGTTCAGACAGCCATTGGTGCTTAAGCACACCTATTAAAACAATAACCAATCAAAAAAATGTGTAATTGTCTACAAAGCAGAAAGAACTAATGCAATATTACATATAATTTAAAGATAGCAGAAGAGTAGCTGGGAGAGAGAGATCAGATGTCAACCAGAGACCTGTGCTGAGCTGGGCAGCAGTGTCCACTGCAGAGCTGGTAGCGCTGGGGGCGGAGTCTGCAGTGGCCAATGAGCTCAACTGAGAGGGAAACTGGGCGGGGCCAGCTTCCAGCAGGCGGGACAGTGTGGGAGCACCTGAGACGCACGCGTACAAACACACGCAGTCACAAGTGCGGCACGATGTGCCCACACACACGGTGCACAGAGAGAGCAGGCAAGGCATTAAGCTGGAAGAAAACCCACACAATGACACTAATACACAATCTTACACAGAGACAGGAAACGTGACACGCCGCTTCTACAGCTCAGCAGCTAAACGTGACGGGACATTGCTAGACTTACTGCATGTAAACAATGGTGCTCAAATTCATACCTGTGGCTGCCTGAGAGGCAGGCAGTGAAGATGTCCCAGAAGTCATCTGGATATCTTGAGCTCCGGTTAGCTGGCTAGATGGAGCTTCCCCCTCAACTGCCTATATTAGGCATTTTAAAACTTTCTTTTAGCCAACTTTATAAAGCATTTAACACACTTTATAATAACTACAAAATAAAACCTTGTGACAAGTTTCCATCCAACAGGACACAATAACATATACATCTTAATTTTTAAAATATGCACATTAAACATCATAGATACAAACAGAATCTGCACATATTTTCTTATCTGACTGTGGATTTAGTTTAAATATAATAAACATTTGCTGATTTTTTTTTTTTGTTAAGCAATTCTGACCAGTCTGGGGCTGGTGGGCAGTAAACTGCCTTTCTTCAGCAGTTCTGAAAGAAGAGGGGAGGGGGGCGGAGTGATTTTCTGCCCCAAAAGCTTCTTCTGTGTTGACTCATCCAGCAGAGAACCCAAACTCGCCTCCACCACTCCAGGGCCTGACAACTCCGCCAGGGGAACGTACACTGTTGACCCCGCCCCCTGCACCAGAACAAGATGCTTGTCAAAATAAATGACAGAATGAGATCAGATAAGAAGATTAAAGAAATAAAAACAAAGCTCACAGTGGTGCTGGCATCCTCAGACGGGTCTCCAGTGGGAAAGTCCAGGCTGGGAGAGCAGTCCCCAGAAGGGGAGCGTACAGTCACACTGGGAACACGTTTGGGAGTGTTCTTCACTGCCTGTCTGGCTGGAAAGAAAAGGACACACGGCTCTTTAGAAGAATAACTTTTACTATAAAAGACCTAATGAAATCATTATATAATCAATAACTTACAATTATACAGAATTATTACTGAATTGTTCATTAGCCATTTGTGCTTTTATTGGCCAGTGGAGAATAAACAGGAAGTGGCAGGGCAACAGGATTAAAAAAAGCCTGAGGTGGGACTTTAACTCAGGTAGCTCATAAAACCGACATGCTGGAGTACAGCCCACAGGACTACAGTGATTTTGTTTGTTTGCAATTTAATAAAAAGTGGGAAAAAATGTTTTTTTAATACCCTGGTACGCTGCATCCGTGGCCTTTCTCTTCGCCTCAGCTTCCTCTTCCTCTTGTTTTTTGTTCCTAACAGAGATAAGCATTTAAACCAC